>DWNH01001545.1:0-11222 GCA_018249895.1 Tiana niger | reverse complement strand
GAAATATACTAGCCCAAAGCTCCCTTGTATATCTAGATTTAAAATCAAAAAGGCAGGCAAGCCACGAAACTCCGACATCAAATGGCTTTTATTTTGTTTTTTAATAAAATTACACTAAGTACTAAAAGTATTTGGTGATATAAATAATAAGTTTCTCAAACTGTAGATAGAATATTAATTTCGGGCATAAGCGTGCTTAATGTTGTTACATGTTCTGCTCCATTAAACTATACACTTGATAATAAAAACCGAATGACTAATTCCTTGATACAGTGTGATAGGCTTATAAAACTGTTTGAAGATATTGTCAATATTCCATGATACAAGATAAAATGTAGCCCTGTTTAACTTACAATCAGATTACAAAATTGGGTTATAGTTAGATCTTCTTCAAGCAGTTACAAACCTTGAAATTTTAATCTTTATTACAACAATAAAGTTTAAATATCTTTCTTTTCCATAAAAATACAATTATAAAGTTTGCTTAATGGGTTTGTGCAGCTGACAAAATGATGTCATTATTTTCAATTGCATTTTTATATGTAGAATTAAAATTATTTGTATTATAATAAATGTGATGAAATAACAATAATTATAGTCTGTTATAAATGAAGGATACTGCAAGTAATTATGTTACCTAACACTTTCAACATTGGGTATAAAAGTATGAAGGCTAAAGGATGTTATTATTTTTCACAGGAAATGTACCTTATTGTACCTTTATGTTTAGGCTCTATAGTATTATAAAAACATGGTTCATTAATTATATCCTCTAAATAATATATCATAATTATATCCTCAGATTCGAATGATAAACTGATATAGATAAGATACAATTTTAAACAATAAAAACTTTTCGTGTTTTTATTTAAGACATTTGTCACCCGAATAGATTACCACCACCTATCCTATAGACATTTATAGTGTCAAAATGAAGTATAGGAAAAAAGTATTTTTTACTAATTCCTTTTATTTTGCATTTTTGGAAATTGACATTTATTTATAAATGTTTATATTCTCAGACTGGCATAGCGACGTCCCACGCGCTATGGAGCTGCGCGAGCTCTTTCAGTATTTTTGTTCTAGCTAGATTCATTGGTGGCTTGAGTAAAGCCAATGTTAGCCTTAGCATGGCAGTCGTCTCTGATGCTTCGGATGAAAGGACAAGGGCCAGAGGAATGGTAACTATGTAGCAAACTAAGGTCTTTAAATAATATAAGTTAATATTAAACAATAGGTGTCTTAAAGACAAGCATTCAAGAGTGGTAGGCCGACCGGCAAAGTACCATTGCCACACACAATTCCACCGTGAAGCAATTTATTGTGTGTTTTGGGAAAATAGCGTGGATTGCGGAGTTTACTAAATATGGGCGATCATCTTATTCAACATATTATTATGTTTATAATCTAAGGTTGCATTGGGATGACTGACCACATAACACTAGGTGGCCTGTATATTCGTTTGCTACTTTTAATAGATTTTTTTTATCATTAATGGTTTATTGAGCGTCTACTCATTTTTTATTAATACAAAACGGCTTATTTCACGTGTATCTTTCGGGATTTCCTGACATATGCGAGGGTAGGTCGCAACAGAGCAGTTCCGAAAATATGTTAAGCCGTTTTGTACGTTTTGTATATTTTTTCGTTCTTTAGCATGAAAAAGCACTTTTCTTTTCAGGCTTTAATAGGGCTAGCGTTTTCTGTAGGATTCATAGTGGGTCCTTTGGCGGGTGCCTGGTTTGCTATGTCCCAGGACAGAGCGAACGGCTCTTGGGGCGAGAGGCCAGCCCTATACGCACTGACACTTGCCTCAGCTAATATAGCCCTCGTTGTTTTCTGCCTTCCTGAAACTTTGCCTAAGGTGTGTCTTAATCTTTTCTGTTTGACTTTAGGGCCTATCTCTGTACATAGTTCAGTTTTAAAACGTTACCTATGATTTTCTTGGTTTCTGCTCCAGTAATAAAATAAATAAATATCTTGGGACAATTCACTTCAATTAAAATATTAAAGTGATTATTATTTTGAATTTTTTTATGTACAACTTATCAACTTATTCATAACATAGGTATATACAGCTATCATTATTTTTTCAGAGTAAAAGAACTCCATTGCGTTTAACTTTATCGAAGGCACTGGATTATGTGAGCCCGTGGCATTTGCTTAACTTCACTGCAGTACCAAATATGTCAGAGCATCAGAAAAGGGTGCTGTCTAAGCTGGGACTGATATACTTCCTATATTTGTTCATTTACTCCGGCTTGGAGTTTACTATCACGTTCCTAACACATCACACATTCGGCTTCAATGCTATGCAACAAGGGAAAATGTTCTTGGTCATAGGTAAGGATTTTTTTTACTATACTGAAACTTTGCCTAAGATGTGTCTTAATCTTTTCTGTTTGACCTTATCTATGTAAAAAGTTCAGAGTTAAGGCAAAATATAGTATTGTATTTTGACAGCTCATTAAAAGTTCCTCCGTTGACTAGTTAGTCAACTATCTCAATGGGTACCCAGTGAAAAAACTTATTAACGAAAATAAAAAAAACTCAATTTCAACGAATTTGTTACCTGCTTTTATTAAATAATGTAAGAATTTAAACCTAGAGCAATTCTGTTCGAATTTAACTATTGTAACGTACTCGATACCGGTTTTTTATAGTACTAAAGATTATTTTTATGTATCCTGCTACAACTAAAATACACCATTGCGTTGCGTAACTTCGAAGCATTTTCCCGCTCGATTAAGAAAATATGCATATCCGCAAGTACGTACATATCTTATAGTGAGGCATGTTAAAAAAAAGACCACCAACGTGTATTATTTATTTTTTTCTTTTTTACACTCACACACGGCCATCTGATCCCAAATTAGGCAGAGCCTGTGCTATGGTAACCAGACAACTGGTAAACATACATAATTTTGTTTTTGTAAATACATACTTATATACATAACAATACATCCAGACACACAACAAATATGTGTATCCATTAATACGGTATGTCGTGTACGTGTGTGTGCAGGTGTGATAATGGCGGTACTGCAGGGCGGCGCGGCGCGGCGGCTGGGCGCGCGCGGGGCGGGGCGCGCGGCGCGGGCTGCGCTCGCGCTTACGCCGTTCTCCTTCCTCTGCGTCGCGCTCGCTGCCGCGCCGCCGCACCGCGTGCCCTTGGTTACACCGTACGCGTGTCTGTGGGCGGGGCTCGTGCTCTTTGCTTTGTGTGAGTACTGTGTATATAGCTGGGGCTGCACTTATGGGGTTTTGCTGATTGTAGTAAACTAATATTTACGTTAAATTATTACTAATAGCTACCGTTCAATTATTACGTAAGCAAAAAAAGGGAGTTAAGACCCCCCGTCTCTACTTTACTTTGCTTATTTTTGATGAAATGGGAGATGAGGGGTACATTAGTACATTACATGCAACTTAAGTCACGAGTATCTATTTGATAACTTTGGGTTTAGGTCGCAAAATGCTATAAAACAATTTTCTTATAAATGTTACTTATAATTTTAATTGCTTATCAGTATATTTCGTACATAAATTTAGTTGCAAAATTCAGTAGAAATAAAGTTTTTTAGAGAGAGAGAAAATGACTAAAATCCTACTTACGTAATACGTGAATGGTCCTTAAGTAAGTAAATGAAATAAAAAGTCAACGGTTTATCGTGTTCAGCGACCGCTTTTGCGGTCTCGTGCATGACGGCCGCGGCGGCGAGCGCGGCCCCGGAAGGCGCACGCGGGGCGGCCCTCGGTGCACTTCGCTCGCTCGGCGCGCTCGCTCGAGCGCTTGGACCACTGCTCGCCTCTACAGGTCAGTAACTCTTACCCCCTCTCGCCTCTCCATCCCCACACTACCCGACAGTCGCTAGGCTCTACACTAGGCATACAACACATTACCTACCTACCTGTGTAATTAGCACGTAGTAATTGAATCAGAATGTGGAATTTGAATTCATCATTTAAATTACTAAACTCAGACCTTTGAATGGTAAATTGGTGTAGCCACTACACTGTGCAAGTTGTTAACTCACTAACTATTGAAGTTTGAATAAAGTGATTTATTTATAAGAAACTGGTAATATACATTAAACAAAATGAATGGATAATATTGGAGCCTACTTTAGAAAAATTACCTTGTGTTGTAGGGGCCAGTGTACTTTTTTAATGGAATACAAATTACATAATCAGTTATATTCATATAATAGACAAAGAAAAAAAATACTGAAAACACCTATTTAATGAACCTAAATTGAGAATATGAATGACATGAAACATGGATTTTTAGCCTAATAAACTGTATAGCAGTGAAGTATTCATAATTATATTTGTTTCAGTATATTGGTACTCCGGCGCGGTGGTCACATACACGGTCGGCTCTATAATTCTAGTTATTCCAGCTGTGATGTTATTTAGACTGAAAATGTGAACAATATTTTTTTAATAATATTTCTACAATTTACTACCTACCTTGAAAGCAATAACTTTATACACATAATTTATTTATAGTTAAAATATTCTTCATATTAATGTATTGTTACAATGATTGTTAGTCAAGTTTTATAATTTTTTTATTGCAAATATTTCAATGAAATTGTATCTCGAATCGACAGTATTACAATTTTATTATTTATACTACTTACTTTGTTTTTTATTTGCTACTTTGAAACCATTATTTAAATTCGCTAACACATTAAAAGTGAACTGAAAGAAATAATCATTATAATGTAAACTACACGCTCAATCAGGGTAATGAATGGGTCACTCTTAATAAATTATTGATTTGTCATCGATCTTTAATAAGTGTGCAGTTCCATATTAACTTGACGTCTAAAGTGGGTGAAAAGAACGTTCAAAAATTTCGTTATGTAGAATTGAAGCGATAAGAAAAGAGCGTTTAATGCCCAAAATGTCTAAAAGCCTGTTCCATACTCCATAAATTGCCTTATATATGAATCACAACATCTGGGAATAAATAATTGTACCACCGACCACCCGTTTTATTGTCAATCGGTGTGGAACATGTGAAAAATCCATTTAAGGATAAGTAAAACATCAGTTGTCTTTGGAGCCATGCCATCCATAAATTTAGTCACACAAATACCTATTAGGATTTTTTAACGTTATTTAACTTATCACACACTGTCACATTTTGTTGTCTCCCCTTAACGTGTGACGTAATTTATGGATAACCCTTGTGGAGCAAGCCTAAATAGCATAATTATGCTGAGAAGATTGACATAACTTCCGTTGCCATGGTAACTGTTTGTTATGATATTTTACCTTCAATTAATAATTCGTAAATACGATAAGTTAAAAAACCTCAGTATAATATAAAATATGCCTCTATTTAGCAGTAAATTTGCCCCTAAAACTATTCCTGTGAGGAGGCAAGACACATCCGTAATTAAGAACGAATTTGGGAGCGACTATGCTTCTAAAGAATTATCAATAGACGTGGGTCCACTGAAGTTGAAACTAGGAGATTTCGAAATAATTTTTGAAGACGGTCAATGGATTCCAGGTTAGATCCTTAACAGTGTTGTAATAAAAATCCGTCGACACTTAAATTTGTTGGGTGGGGGTGCGAAAAGCCTTTCGCCTTCACTAATGGCGTATACATTCCGCAACTTAAAAACTCACCGTCGTATAGGTACATATTTAAAAGTTTCACACGAGCTTGAATCTCACTCGATGCAAAATGGATACTGGTTAACATCCACATTATACCTCAAACAGGCTTATCTAAAATGATGTTAAAATTCAATAATACTAAGAAGTTAGTAATCTCAATATCCACACATTTGACCGAAAGTTAGTTATTGGTAGAAATAGGGGTTACACCCACATAAGGATTGCCAGGAGCAACTTTATTTCTCTTAATCATTTACACAAAAAACTATTACAAAAGAAGCGTTGCAAAAATCCATACTGTTTGTTCGCAAGTTTTTTTTAATTCCTACTATTTATTCATTAATTAGCGACCTTTCTATGAGGGTTCTAGGTAGAAATTGTCCCTACATTAAACATTCTGCATGGAATATGAGCGCCACCATTATGCAGTACATAGATATCGTAGACTTATTTCCATGCAAATTTTAGCTTCTGGACGAGCGGGAGCAGCCCACAAAGAAGTCCTACGTCTAAAGAAAGAGTTAGAAAGGTTAGAGGAAGAAAACAATATGTTGCGGTTGAAATTTGAAATATTATTGGACATGATGACTGACAAAACCGTCGAGGCCGAGCAGCACGCCGACATGCAAAGGGCCCACAGTTTAAGCTCTTTGAAAGTGAGAAAGAAAAAGGAAAAGTGGTAATAAATAAGTATAATATTGCATTAGTTATTAAATTAATATTACAATAAAACTAGATAATAACTTTAAAATGTTTTATTAACAGTAATTACACTTTACAAGTTCCTTATCATAAACTTACTGACTAATATTTACACATTCATCTTTTGAAATAATCGAATTGTACAAACATATTCAGCGAACTTACCAGGACACAGAGTATCTGCTGTTAAATGACAAATATACCAGATTGCTAATTTGCTACATAATATTAAACTAGAAAGACAGTTATCAGTAGCGTAATTATTATACAAATAGTTTATTTAATAACTAAAATCTTTTGAAAGTATTGACATGCTGTCTGTTTCGAAGTTATAAGGCACATTTATCATTCTTGTTCCTGGGGGCCATTTTCAATGTATTTTCGCCTCATATTTAGTGAATTCCGGCCAGTCTTTCCGAAATACAATAAATTGCTTTAAGGTAGGTGGGTGTGGCGGTGGTACTTCCCTGGACGTCAGGCTATCACCTATTACAGCTTCTGATGTCTGAGCTTCTGATCTATTGAATACAAGAACTGACGACTGTTGACTTAGTCAGTCAACAGTGGGGTTGTTTGTGTCTATAGTCGTCATCTGGGCCTGTACAGTACTGTGTTGGGTACAGTAATCCCTCAATTGTAGAACGTTCCAGGGCCATATCGATTTCAATTAGAAATCAATGCTTATGTAATGGTCATCAAACCCTCTGGTCTGATGAACGCACGTGGGTTTGTTGCTATGGAGTTGGTTCTCTGAGCGGGCAGCGACTGCGAGTGTGCCCCTCCTGGCGGCACAGACTGCACAGGCGGGGGCCCCCCCGGGCTACCCGCTGACCGCGAGAAGGGGCCCCAGCGGTAAACCTCGCCCTCTCTGCATTTCCCCGATCTGTAATATTCGTTACAATTATTACATAGGAATTTGAACGATACCATTTAAATTGTGAAAAGTTTACTCATAAAAAATCTAGTTCTATTTTTAAAAAAATTTATTGTATTATAAAAAACAACAATAAAATTAAAAAACATTTTTTCTTACGTGCTCTGTAATATGCTGCGGGTATGAAAAAGTATTATGGCATTGAAAAATGTTATTTAGCTTCAAGAATTTACAACGATATTATATTGCATATAATTTACATACACTTAATGTCATACAAAACAAACTGTAACAGATCTATAAGATCACTTCACTTCATGTGATAATTGATATTTATCACTTCTTATGGCATCTCAGCAAGACTAAAAGCTATGGTTAACTTGGTATCAAATAAGATGTTGTGTGTAATTAAGCCAAATACTTTTCAAATTATCATAGGCCTCCCCTAGTTGGCGCCACTCCGTCCGGTCCTGAACCCTTAGAATCCAGCGGTTTCCCGCTATCTTCTTCAGGTCATCAGTACTACAACATTACTACGAAACTGAAAGTTACTAATTTATGCACAATGAAGGCACCGTTATAACAGAAAAAGAACAATCATGCATGCGACATTTCAAAATGAAAACGGGAAATAAAAGCCATAATCGCCGTAGAATAACAACAGTCGCTCGCTCCTATATGCGGCTTCATTTCCGGCGGTACAATCGCGTGTGGATTTTTAACTACTAGTCTCCCGTTGGTCGAAATTCGTAATTAACTAAACCTGTATTTTACTTATATATATAAAAACTCAGATATCTACTATACAGAGAATCGATCGAAAAATAGTGAAATAATTTAATTTATTTATTCGCAACCCGCATCGTTACCTTATCAATGACATTTAGAACAGGTATATACCGAGAAATGTATTTAATTGAATGCACACGTAACTTATATTATACCTATATAAATATTAGCCTTCTCAATATAAACTTTTAAATACGCCAAATCTCACACTCCGTGCACGCCATATTCGTAAAAACATGCTAAATTATCGCTTCACGTATTAAGACAATGATGTGTTTTTACTATAATAAATCGTGGATCGAACCAAAGATTGTGTATTGTAAATGCATACATATAAATATTAATATGTACATATGTAAATATTTGAGTGCATCGGTGTAGGAAATTTTCGTGCTTGTTTGTGAGTTTTGGTAGTCCGTGTAATATAAGTGTATCAAGCTTTACAGGACTCGTCCAGTATGGTCTTACTTATAAAGCCTTTTGGATTTGTCCCGTTCAAAAAGTCAATGTTAAATAAGTACTATTTGATAACTATGAAAATTATGATCTGTTTTGTAACACTATAAAAACCAAAACTCAAAGTGTCCTTGTTTTAAAACTTTAAATGACTCAATTGTACATTTCCAGTAGGTACAAGTTATGTCGGAGGATGTCTAAGCATTATGGTTTATGAATTATAAAAAAAAGCTAAAATAACAGTTAAATGAAACAGAAAATAAATGAAATGCTTAGTTAAATAGAATTAGTGAAGAAAAGAACGCAATTATACCTACAAGACATTTAAATAAGACTATAAACATAATACAATTTTATAACAATACTCTAATAAACAATTCAAATAATTGCAGAACTGTCAGAGACATATGACGTCAGCAAAGTAGTCATTTAAATTTTGTAACATGCGCATAGATAATAAAATAAAATTTAAAAAAAAACATGCAGGTACCATCATCGGGCGACTTAAAGCACTGTAAACACGACACTCTCTTTTTCTTTTTCACTTTCGTGTCATCCTTCTTCGGTTTCCCGTTAGCTAGATCCTTGTTTTTCACATCGTCAGTTTTAGTTTTTGTTTTACTCTTTTGATTTTTCACGACACCCATTTTTTCATAATTTACAATTTGAATATTTTATTCTGTTTTTGAATTTCGCGCGCGGCAGAACGGCGTTCGGAAACTAGCGCGCGTCTAGCAACGCTTACTGCATTCGCGGGCTGGTTGGAAGGCACTGAGTACGTTACGTTGGCTTCGTCCGTCCGTCGGTCACAAGTCACAGCGAGTCTCGCTAATGAACGGCATGAACACCGATCAAGGTGGAACCAAACTATCGGATACGATGCCTAACAGTTGATCGATGCAAATGTTTTGTACAAAATGGAAATATTAATGACTGGGCAGGTCCTACGAACAGTACAGCAGTCCACCTGATAAAACTGTAATAGTTTCAATTTAGTTTTAGTCACTAACGCTCGTAAACGTTAACATTCACATCAAAGCCCTGAATCATCGAGATGGGGTATCTCCAGATGGGGTAAATTGTAAAATGTATTGTACACGTATGTCATGAAGAAGACGGAATAACCAATTTTTTAGATCAGCCCACAACGATTCAATCTCAGCACAGATAACAAAATTAAATAATTTTACATAGGTTTTCAAAAAGAACACCTAGAAATTACCAATCAGTAATATCAATTTCGTCATTTGTGAGCGAAAAAAAAACTGGTGATATTTTTACATAAAATAAATAAAAAAAAAGTTTTTATTAAAACAAATGAATAGTAGTAAGGTTAGTAATTTTACGTCGCATCCGATAGTTTGGTCCCGACCCAACAACGCAACTCGCAGTGTACCGCGAGGCGCGGCGTGAGCTCAGTCGTCCGCCAATTCGGGACGCTCGTTTGGGAATCAAGGCCAATACATGGATTAATATTCCGTCTGTGACCACTTCCTAAATAAAATGTTAATGTACCACTGATTATTATTTCTACGATGTACATCTTTCAATGTGAAATTGTGCACACAGTTATTATAATGGGGCGGCGGTGCGGCGCTCTATAAAAGTTTGACCATAAAATTTCCAAGTTCATTAAAAGTCGCTTAGGCGTGGCCATGTTATATTTTATAGGTGATAGTAATAAGCTCGCGGCCATTTATTTGGTTGGCTGCGAGTTCTGCCACCTTATACTCGGCATTGAGTACGTTTGCTCTCTACAACCAGGAGAAATCTGGATAAGCAAATAGAAACGGGGGAGTTACAGCTGACCAAGCCGTAAAATCACAATCACACTTTGAGGTATATTATACATCCTCAGGCATTTATTTTATAAGTGATTGCTATTGTTACTATAACGAATGCTATGACAACATATTCCGATCCTTTTGAAGAGATACATGTTATTAAACCTTTCAGTGCATAACCGGAATTTTCAGAGGGAAGTATCAGTGAAAGACTATATAAACACTTTGATATATCATCACACCTTTAGTTACTAAGTTCCAAGATGGACGATACCGTCATAAATTGATTACTGTCACATCTCCTAAATGTCGTAACAGTATCTACTAATGATGCAGAATTATAGAGTAAACATGTAGTAAGTCGTCATGTAACCAAACATTTACATTAATTAAACCAATCAATATTCTAAACTATCGATGTTCAAAAGACCAGAACCAAAGCGCTAATGGAAATAAATAAAAAGCACACTCACACAGTTATCTCGTAATTCGGAGTTGCATCCATTTATGATTTTCAAGTGTTTTAATCCCTCCGAATACGTATCTATATTTACACTTAGCTTCGTGTCTAACATCGCGCCTGTATGTAATTACAACTCTATGACTTCATACTGTATCTATGTATATTTAAAACTATTGTGAGATTATCACTTGTTTTTAAACGAGCTAAAAAGACGAATGTCACAGCTTTTGAGGTATTAACAAAAACAGCGTAACACATCATTGCTTGAAAACATCCGACTTAGGTTGACTCCTAACCAGTGTTGACTTCTAACTGATGTTTTCAGATAAATCACGAATTTAGCAACAAAATAAGTTTTATATAATTTACTGTTATGGTTAAACGGCATTATATTCACAATATAAAGCTCTAAAAGCGTATTTTAACAGAAATAATAATAATAATAAATAAATAACGCTTCACACTCATAGCCCCACACTAAGATTCTGGGATCTTGTGTCGTGGGTACCATGGACAC
>DWNH01001544.1:0-11223 GCA_018249895.1 Tiana niger | reverse complement strand
TACTTCTTGCCGAGATACGATCAAAAAATGGTAGTCTAAATAAGGCAATGCGAAGTTTGCCGGGTCAGCTAGTAATTATATATATTATTTACTTCATTGTTATAGGGCATTAAAACGTATGGATGGCGAAGATGTGTTCGGAAGAAAGATCAGTACTCGGTATGCCCGGACGCCCTTCCAGCCTGTGTACTCGAGCGATGAGGGTTATAGTACGGCGCCGGCGAACCAACAGGTCGTGAGGCCGGCTGTAGCGCCCCCTGTGCAGGTGAGAGGATAGTAATACATGTTATACGCATTTTGCTGGTGGTAAATTGTTTGTTTTTATACGACGAAAATAGTGAAGGAGCACACACGGGTCATCTGCTTGTGGTCTCACGCAACCATAGACATTAGTTTCAATCTCTGGCGGTACCGCAATTCTGCCTGAGGTCGTATACTAGGTATATACAAAATGACTATATTGCTCTATTGATAACTAAAATTTAATTTATACTAGGTGTGTCGTTGGAGGATACTTCAAATTAAATTTTTCAATTAAAATTAAATTAAACTTAAAATACATAGCTACTTTAAATTAAATTTGAAATAAATTCTTTAAATTTAAAGTATCGTCCCAACACACTTCTTGCGAAAGCAATAACTGCTTTATGGTAGAAATGGATATAGTGATGGTTGGCAGAGCCTACCTACATATGTACCTACATGAGTCAATCAGAGGTACAATTGTCAATCTGTCATAACAGTGACACAATTTTATGTTCCGTTTACAAAGGTGTGAATTCTGCCAGAATATTTAAAGCAATCACTTCACTTACTTTAGAAGTAAAATGTTGATCCATGTCTTTAGCCAACATTACTTGGTGCAAACCATTCCTTTAATGTTACTTTATATTGTTAGAAGTTAGGAAGATAAAAGGCATTTATTTAACTGCATCTATGCTTACCTCTTTTACAAACATTATATTTTGTATTACATAAAATAGTATTCTGGCAGGTGAACGTAGTAAACCAAGTAGTGCCAGCGCCTGCGCCCGTGTCGAGACAACACAACGTGTCCAACGAATGGGTGTTGGCGCTGCAACAGCTGCCCACGCCCACTCCCCCACCGCTGGACTTCTGTCCACCGCCGGCACCTAGGCCGCGCAAGATTAGAGGAACTCACGGTATGTGTTGGTTTTTCTTATTTTTATTTGGTCATATGTTTATAATATTAAATAGATATTAGATATTTAGATACTATTACTTTTCGCTTTCGGCTTTGTCCGCGCGGTATTCGGTCAGCTATAGGATTTACCAGAATAACCAGTACTTTTACAATAATACTACTCATAGTATATTAAGATTGCTTTACAGGAATTTCTTTGTTTGTAATATAAATACTACCATGGAAATTAATATTGTATTTATTAAATTATAAGCAATAACTTAAGTTAATACATGAAATAAAAAATACATAAAAAAATAAGTTTATTTATAATGATCAGTTATTGTTTCTCCCTATTCAGGCTCAGCAAGCTTAGATAGGTCAGGATGTTCCTCCAGCAACAGCGGGGACGACAGTCGCCGGGAGCCAAGCCAAGGTCGCGCTATGTCTCCGTGGAACTCCTCTGCGTCCTTCAGCGAGCACAGCGACGACTTTGATACCACTGCCGAGCTTACCGTGTCCAATCTGCCGCCGTACGACCTTTCTATACTCCAGGTAAAAATATGGATTGTCTTCTGATACTAATAATAAGTAATGAATCCGTAATGATGAAATCCGACCACAGGCAGTACAGTAGTTCTATCTGAGATTGTAAATAGATGCATTGCTACCGGAGGACTAAGACGGTTGCTCCGTGTTTAAACTTCGAAAACCACACCCTTCATCGGAATCACAATAAATTTGTTCATAGTAGATTAGGATGTGGCGGTGGTACATCCCCGGGCGGCAAACCTACCGCTCTTAACACTTGTTGAAACAAGTATTAATAGTAAGGCTTTGTTACAGGAAATGATAACGAAACTATTCAATCAATACGTCCCCGTGGTACGCGTGTCCGTATGGGCGTCAGGCGAGGGGCCATTGGCCACTGTAGTGCTGCGTTCAGAGTGGGATGCCCGTGTCGCCATCGCGCGCTTACACAAGCGTCGTCTCGACAACCAGTGGGCGGGACGTAGGCTGGAACTATCGCTGGGAAGACCTTCACCAGCACCCAATCTAGATGTCCTCCGAGCCAGACTCCGAGCGATCCTCCTGGATCAGAACAGTTACACGTTGCCGTTATTAAGACTGCGCGACGCTTACGCGAGTCGCCATTGCTGCGCCCTCACCACATCCGATATTGCCAAAGTTAAAGATACTGTCATTATACACGAAGGGTTCGGCCGTATGGTTCAGTTGGTGGATTTGTCACCGGTATCTAGCTCGGAGATGGAAGAAGCCCCGTGGAAATGCCACGTGCATGCCGGTCTGAACTCCGGACACGAAGATGGAAGTCGCATTTTGCAGCCAGTATTCATGGAGATCTCACTTCTTGCCAAAAACGTACAAATTTTGCTTGAGAATCATGGTGGAATCTTGCCATTATTAAGGTGAGTAAATAAATGCTATCCAATGTATCATCAACTTTTAACCATGCCCACTTAGTCTCAGAAAAACAATAGTATGCCAATGTAAGAATTTTAATAGTACTCTTGTAATTTATGACTATGTTTGTCCTTTATCGAATCATCATCATGAACCCATCATTATCTCACTGCTGAGGACTGGTCTCCCTTCGGGTGAGAAGGATTAAGGCCTTGACTTCACATGCCTTTCGAAAACATTAGATTTTCCTTCACCGAATATCGTGGTGATAATTAAATTATACATACATACGTTAAAAAAAAATACATACATACGTCAAATTAGAGGTGCGTGCGTCATTCGTCTACTTTGATGAAAATGATCCACATTTGTCTACTTTCGTGAACGTGACAGTCATTTGTGTAGTTTTTTGACGTGATCGTATTTTGTCCAGTTTCGTAGAGTGCTACGAGGCGACGTTCCCGCTGTTGAAAGTGGACGCCACGAACGGAGTGCCGCTGGAGCTGCTGCTACGCAGCGTGCCCTCGCTGGAGCTGCGCGACAGTCCCTCCCGCCACGTGGCCTGGCGGGCCGCGTTGCCCGCGCAGCTTGACACTTCCCCGCACAACACTAGTCACAGTGAGTGCTCCGCCCATGTACCTGCGTAGCGAGGCCGCGTTGAAACTTTGGGGCGGCTAGTCGATACCTCACCACTTTGTCGCACGATAGTTGAAGTGTTCTACAACTGTTGCCTTATTGGGCGCTACGTCCTGCTTACCTAACGTTAAATTGACTTGGCTCTGCGAGCCATTGCGCGAGCTTGCATTGATTTATACACACTTGCCGTCGTCGTCGCTATGTGTAACAACGTCGCGACGGCTACGCTTCTTTAAGGGTCAAAAAATTCGAAGTCAATGATCTGAATCTGCTGCCGCTGTTGCATACGAGATATATGTAAATCATGAGAACCATATGGCGGTGACACATTTATGGTCTTATTACAATTGTACTACATAGTAGGTCTATAATTCTATATAGAATATATTACACGTTCTTAAAATTGAAAATTGATTTATAATTATGTTTCGTGTAATATTTCTGATATCCTTTTTACCTATTATATCTTTCTATCAATGATTACGTTATATACTTATTCATTTTTGTTTCTGAAATGTTCTCAGGTGATACATCACGTTCGAGCAACGAAAGAGACAGACCGCGTACGGCGCCTGCTCTCGAACCAATGTTGGCTTTGTTTGAACGGGAGCTTATAGATTTACTGCGTACCGCTCCACGTTGCTCCATTCCTTTTAGCAAGTAAGCGTTTTTTATAGTTAACGAAAGTTGTAGAAAATGGTGAACTAAGTGCACACTTAATGTCAGATGGCTCAATGGTTAGTGCACTAGTTTTAGCTATATGAAGGTTAGCGACCTGTATTGTTAACTTATTTTTAAATTGGTGTAATGGATAGTGTTTGAGCTTTTTTTTCTTTTTCATAGACTCATTCCTGCATTTCATCATCACTTCGGCCGCCAGTGTCGTGTAGCTGATTATGGATTTACTAAGCTTCCCGATTTGCTCAATGCTCTCGGCAATACTGTTGTGGTAAATATGACTTGTATTTGATTACATGTAATAGATACATTCAGGTGTGTCGTTTTATCATTTTTTGAAGGCTTGAATATGATTACGATACATGATCATTATAAATATTATGTATATAGAATAATCGGTTTATATATTAGGAGTGGTATGTTCATCGCTTAGGGAAATACCAACGCTACACAGTACTTTACCGAAAAGCAATTTATTGTGTTTCGAAAGAAGGGTTTGGTTTCCAGAGTTCACTAAATACGAGGCGGCCATCTTAGTCGTCAAAAGTAGCAACACACCTGTTTTATTATCTTTATTTGCTACTTTTTTGCAATAAAATTAAATATAAACGATGATTATTATATCTTATTTTTATTTTTGCAGGTCTTGGGTTCTGGTTCGTATCGTGTAATAACGATATCTGCGGCAGCGCAAGGTCGGCGTTGGACTTCGGACCTCGTTAGACTGCTAAAAGCACAGCCTGGTCGTGCTGTACACCTCAACGATATTCCGCAATTATATCAGGCGACAATCGGTCGACCATTCACTCCAGTGGATTATGGAGTGTGCACCGTCGAGGAACTCATGGGAAGAGTGACACCGCAGAGTGTTATAATATCCCCTGATGGGACAGCGGCTCTACCACGATGCACTCCAACGCCAGAAGAGCGTGCACGAACAGTCGATTTTGAAGTACAAGCCGTTGAACTGCTTCGCTACACGCCCAATTTGAGAATGGAATTCTCCCGTTTCGTGCCCGCCTACCATGCACACTTTGGACGACAGCTACGTGTCGCACACTACGGCTGCGTCAAGCTTGTAGATCTATTCGAGTTAATACCAGATGCAGTGAATGTTTACTCTGAAAGTTCAGGAGAGCGGTGTGTTCGATTAACGCCTACAGTGGCTCGGGCGATTTTGGCTCAGAGACTTCGAGCTCTTACACCCGTGCCGATTACTGCATTTTCTGCGCACTACGCTGCTCAGTTTGGAGCCCCACCGCTCCCCGATATGCTCGACGTGACGTCTATCGAGGCTTTGGTGTATGCGATCGGAGGGTGCGTCGAGCATGGCATGGTGTATGCTCCGGGCGATTCTACACGTTGGGCTAACGCGGCTCTCGCTGCCTGCGCTGTTCTAACGGCCGACCGAAGCGTTGCACGCGGCTCTACACAAGAATATTTCCTTACCGCATTCCGTCAATTGTGTAATATCGAGCCTAATTTGCAAGAGTTAATAGCGTCGGGTGTCGTGGAGATATCGGAGCGGTATGTGCGTGTGTCGGCTACGTGGCGCACGGTGTGGCGCATAGCGCAAATACTGGCGGACTTCTCGACGGCTTTGCCCATCATGGAAATCTACGCTGAATATACGAAACGTTACGGCACACCTGTTACTAACGCACAAATGGGTAAGTTATATATTTTGTAATTATTACATGTCTATGTATGAGTTTATTTAAATAACATAATTCACTTCGAATTCTTAGCAAAGTATTAATAATGTTTTTTGTACTTAAAATATTTTTTTTTTTACAATTTTTGTCTGCTGTCTACACTTTTCCACTTAAACAATATTTACTTCGCGTAGAAGAGTGCGGCGGTCATACGTACATGGTTAATCTAGACTTTAAATTTAAAAAAATTGTATGTAGACTTATAACAATTTTTTTTTATTGAAGAAAGGTAGCAAACGCGCATGCAGGCCACCTGGTGTTAAGTAGTCACTGCAACCCATGGACATCCACTTGCAACTTCAGGCAGTACCTTAGTCCTACCTAAAATCGTCACAAGATGCGTTGCCGCTTTTCAGAAGATGGTCGCTTCGTATATAGTGAACTCCGGCATCCACACCGAATTGCAATTAATTGCTTTACGGTAGATATGGGTGTGGCAGTGGTACTTCCCCGGGCGGCAGCCTACCTATCAAAAGGGTAGGTTATCAACACATCTTATAATCTCAGGTAGATCTACTACAGGTCCTGCCTGAGACCGCAGGGTCGTTTGTTCCTTTTTTTAAATAAAAAAAACTCACATATTGTGTCACATTAAAACCAAATTGATATCACGTTGTTAATTCCAAATTAACGTCACTTTTTCGGCGTTAAATTTCGGCGTCCCTAATCTTAATGACGTAAACCACACTTCAACCCTTCATTTGACTGTTGCGGCGTGATAAAACCCGGAACTAACCCCTATGTCGGCGCGAAATATATTGCCATACTTTATCAAATTCGAAAAATTTTAATTAAAGTCACCGCTGACCGCTCGGGGGTTAAATTCATTTTTACATTCAATGAGGCTTTCAATTAGGTATCATGTTTAAAAAAAGGTTTGTTTTAACTCAATATTACTTAGTTTTTAGATTACATGCAGCAGTCATAATTAGTGTCGCTTATGGATAGGTATGAATTTTTATAGGCGGTAGGTTCTGCTAATTGGGGTATTACCACCGCTACACTCACTTCTACCGCGAAGTAAAATGACTTTCACTTCTACCCTTAAAAAATAAAATAACGCTTCACACTCATAGCCCCACACTAGGATTGTCCAATGTCGTGGGTACCTTGGACACACACAAAGACAATCACACTAACACACAGACCGAGAACAGAGATCTAAAGTCATCATTTAAACTGCTGCTCCGCAGAAAATCGAACCCAGGACCCGTCAAATGATGGACCGACATGATAACCACTACACCACACAGGTCGTCAATACAAATACACAATAAATATTATGCTTCAGTAGAAGGGTGGGGTTAGAGGATACTAAATACGAACTATATTATCCCTCAGAAGTAGTGACGCATATTTTGCATGGTACCTAAGCACCTGTTACCTGAAAAGGTAAGACTCCGGTACTACCTAAGGTTAATCATAGATATGATGGGTAGCAAGGATCTTTTAACACCGAAGAGAAATGAAAAGAGAATCATTTTTTTGTACAAATATGATCCAGATGGTCCAGATACGTCTAGAAAGTTTGCCATATTTCACCAATATAGGTATAAAAATATAAAAACGTATGTACATATTTATAGTAAGCAATTAATTATTAATACAAAACTCTTATTTTACGTCTCACCTAAAATTTAGCAACTCAAATCAAATACTCATTATTGTATATTTTCTAAGTCATTTTTCAGTTTATTTATATATTTATTATTTATGTATATGCAACGTTCGTCAACGTCTGGAACTCTACCTTCATTTTCTCTACCTACTCTGTTAAAAACATAGAGTAATGTACTCGCACGTATTCAGACAATGCACAGTTTTATAGATCCAACACCCCTAAAGTTACGTTAGTCGTAACAAGTTAATTTAACGCCCGCCGCTCAGCCAGCGTTAATGTCGGATTTTTACGGGAGTTTGCGTGAATATTTCTGTGCACTTTTTATATAAAAATATTTTTACAAATACATTAAATGATTTTACAGATTACACCGAAACAGTTGTGTAAAATGATCATTTGTTATTATATTTACGGGATATATTATATATTATTATAATTACATATTTTAGTAAAATTTAATAAACAAAAGTGAGTTTGGCGTTTTTTTACCACTTGTAACTTAAGGCTAGCTCTATCTTGATCGCTGAGATATTTTTTTTATTGAAGAAAAGTAGCAAACGAGCTTATAGACTACTAGGTGTTAAGTGGGCACTGCAACCCATGGATATCCACTTGTAACTTCATGCAATACTTTAGTCCCACCTGAGATCGCAAATACATAGGTGTTGCTGCTTCTGAGGACTAAAATGATCGTATTTAGTGAACTCCGGCAACCACACCCTTCTTTCGAAACACAATAAATTGCTTTACGGTAAAATTGGGTGTGGCCGTGGTACAGCTAAGTGCCACCGGGCGGCAACCTACCACTCTTAAATGTAAAGCAGATTTATATAATGTAGTGAGTATGTGAGGAGTTTGTTACAACAAACCTCTTTTCGTCTCAGGTGCATTCAGTTAAGCGTACAAAGAAATGCGTCCTCTGATAGATCTCTCGTACGTCGCTACTATATTTCAAGTTTCTCTATTTTGTTCATCTCAGTTGTTCGGTGAGCTATGGTAATGCGATTTTAGAATGTGGAAGAATGTAATATTAAAAGGAATACCATGTATAAACATTTTATAAAATATTCTTCAAGTAAAGTAAGAGAGAGATTGGTCACGACATAGTTGGAAAAGAAAAACTTCATATAAAAATTGACTGGCCTCGTGGACTAGTGGTTAGCGAACCTGACTGTTGTCGTGAAGGTCGTGGGTTTGATCCCCACCCAGAACAAAAGTTTGTGTTTTTTTGTTATATTATAATTATTCTTAGTGTCGTAATAAAACAAATCTGAAATAAATAATAAATAAATATCTTTGGACAACTCACACATGGTCATCTGATCCCAAACTAGGCAACTAAATACACACTTAAATAAATAGATTTTTTTCTACACCCAGACACAGAACAATTATTCATGTTCATCATACAAACATTTGTCCTGGTTGAGAATCGAACGACGTCCTGTTTATTAGTCTGTTTCGCTAACTACTACACCACTAGTCCTGTCAATATGCTAAAAATACGTTAAATTTATTTATCAAAAACTTTTTATTTAATAAAACATAAACTTTATAAACGATATTGCCACTGAATTTCTTTGTATCCAATTCGGTAACGAACATCAATATCGAACCCGTACCTAATCTGATCTGTCTCAGGTGCATCTATTCCTAAACAGATCTCAGAATCCACATCGTCTGATAGATTGCTATCAAAACTTCCGAGCCGGTTGAGAAGACTCTCCCAGCGTTGTTTCCAATTTTATTTCCGCACTCGTATTGCTTTTCGTATACAAAATGGATTTTGCATTGAAGTTTACGAAATGAGATGAAATAGAATGAAATTCAATTTATGATGAAATAAGAAGAGTTTTTAATTTAATTCGTGTATAATTAATGTGCAAAATGTGTATAGGTGCAGTGTTTTTATTAAGATATTTAGTTTAAGATTTTTTAATTAATTATTTTTTTAATTATAAATTACGCTAAGGCCTTCGACCCCCTGACCCCTTGGTCAACAAAATGTGACTTTGTCTGACAAGGGACAGGGGGTCAAAACCCTTGTGACAATTGCAAAATCGTTTTATTAACAAAATTAATCGTAGTTCATGAATGGCCCCATAAAGTTTTAGGTTCTAAGTAAAATTATCATCATCATCATCATCAACCCATCATAGTCCCACTGCTGGGCACGGGTCTCCTCTCGAATGCGTTTAGTCGAATGGGTTTAGTCCACAGTCCACCACGCTGGCCAAGTGCGGGTATGTGGACTATCCTAAGTATAATATTAATAGCAAAACTTCAACTGTATTTACTATTTAATACCTCAGACTTCCTGTTGATGAATTCTTTCTTCCTCAAATAATAAACTTGTATATTTATATCTTATCACTAATGAATTGATTAGTTTAGGAACAGGAAATTATCCCTTTAAAACTCTTATCTCTATTTAAGTTCAACATAAAAACGTTAAGAAGCCTTAACTCTCATATTCGCAGCGATTATACAGAAAAATTAAAACTTCAATTAAAAGTGTCGCATAGTTCCAATTGAACATTGTTAGGGTCCTCACAGTTCTGTCCATATTACTGACATGGGATTATAAGCTTTATGCCTTTGTGATAAGAATTTTTTTCTTCAAACAGCTTTCTGTGTGTGTCATGGGTAATGTGACCATTTTATTCCTGCTTCAATAATGGACGAGGAAAGCTAAAATGTCTATAATTAAACGTTAAATTAAATAGAAAAATCTGAATCCTTGAAACTTCCTGCAAATTTTAGGAGTTTTGAATTTTTCGAGTACAAAAAATCGAGCAAAACTATGGTTTTCGATAATTATATCTCTCTGTTTTGATGAGCTATGCAGCATTCGACGCAGGTTTTGAAGCATTAAAATTATCGTCAGATGTATGAAATCGATTGATTGAGAAACCTCTCGATTTATGTTGAAAAAACACTTTTTTAGACATTTTTCGACAACGGTATCTTTGAAACAAATTAACCCATTAATGGGCTATACGGCATTCGAAACAATTTTTTGAGAGAAAACAACTGATCAGATTGTGGAATTGATCGGATCCAAACTAATATTTGGAAGTTATTTTAATAAACACCGTTTATCAACTTTTTTAAAATTTTTGATATTTTTCAGATTCTACTACTGGCCGAATCGGCCAAGCCGAATTTCAGTAACTCTAACTTTAGTGGCATTTTTTTGAAAGCTGCAAACTACATAGCCTTGACTTAAACTATTTCATTAGAAAAACTCATCTATATCAGTCTACAATTGCCGAAGATTGGCGAATACAATCGATTTGAAGTCGGTTAGAAACTGAATAGTCTGCAATTGTTCGACATAAAAAGCACAATATAACTAATAGGACTGTCACAAAAAACAACAATGCATGGTCACTATCCTCATGGTATTATGCACATACCCGGATGTAACTTACCAATTGCAGTAAAAGGGTACTTAGTACAAAATAACGTGGTTGTAGGTACAAAGGAATTGTGAGAAATCACTGCTAGTTACGCGTAGTTATAATGTATAGTAAATGCCACTTACTTTGTGATTGATACGATTCCTAGTTTCCTAGACTATACTTAGGTTAAAAATACAATAATTTTTACTAAATTTATATTTATTTTTTATTTTGGAAAGCAGTTATAAATCGGAACTGAAATTAAATATGTTGCCAGCATCAATTTCCACGTAATAATTATCTTATTCTTTTTATTAAATATATTTTTTTACAACTTACACACGGCCATTCCAAATTAGGCAGAGCCTGTGCTATGGTAACCAGACAACTGATAAACATATGTACATATTATTTTTGTAAATACATACTTATATAGATAACAATATACCCAGACACAGAACAAATACATACATATTTAACCGTCAAGTTAACACACACACACACACTTACTACACTCACACGAACATATACCTAGTAAGCAATGGCACAGTTTCTGCCGGACGTAAATTTGTATATCTAGTATTTAAGTTTCTCATTTTA
>DWNH01001543.1:0-11224 GCA_018249895.1 Tiana niger | reverse complement strand
CCTGAAACACGTGTATTTTTATTTCTTTCAGCTAACGTTTTTCACTGCTTATTTTTAAAATCGGATATCTTGCCCTACAGAGGGTTAAATTATCTCGAGACTTACATCACAAGTATTAAATATTGGGTTTTAAAGCCAAGAAGCTATTATCAATATAAAAGTTTCTATATTAGGATACTTTAAGTGTATGTTAACTACATAACAATGAAGTAAGGGTTTTGTTGAATTGATATACGCTCTTTAATTTATACATATCGAAACAAGATTAGTAAATTTATCTAATGAACGCAACGTCCAACGCATCTAGAAGGTATAGGATAATTTTTATGCGTCCGGGATTTGCAGTACTAATCAAATGGGGTCCAGTACCAGAAGGTTAAGAAACGCTGTCCTAGTTGCCACCCACGGTAGCGCGTCCAGTGATACGAGGACACGCTCTCATTCCCGACATCCTACGGGAAGTGCGACCACTTGCGTCAGCGTGCAGGACCTTAGCTCGCCGTAGACGATCTGTCAGACGATTGCTAGTAAGATATATTGCCAGCGCTGCAAATGGCTCTAACCTTCGTTCTACCCATCTCAACATTAATGGTACCTAAGAAATCCTGACGCAGTTTCAGCGATCTTTACATTGTTTCATCAACATGGCATATGCATTTGAAACACCGTACGAAGCAATATGGGTTCCAATTAGCACGTTCCCAAATCCCAACCGAACATTTTTCAATTCTCGCTTCAGGTCACGCTATCTTCGTTCTAAATCTGTGGTTGAAAAGTTTAAAGCTACAACTTTGATAGTATCGCATACCTGCCAGAATTTCAAACTCCAGTTACATAACCCACGTAACATTTATATAACACTGGGCTGTTTATCGTTATCTACAGGTAGCAGAAAACAAAGGTTTCAGTTTTATTTCGTGGAATATTGCGTCCATCAACTGAAAAGAGTGATGGTATAAATTTTAATGGAACTACAAGTACGCTGACGTTGCTAAAAATGAAATTCATTCAAATAGATCCATTCAAACATTAATGTATCATGTGAATGACACAATGTTGGGATGGGCTGGTGAGGTCGCAGCTATTCACAATATTAGCAATGGTAGAGTATCGATTGCAGCCTTGATGATGCGGTATAGTAATTCTGTTATATTAAAAATCGAAACTACAATACGACGGTACCTATTGCATTACTGCCGATTTTATCGTCGATTTGCTTTACATCGGAGACAGATTTTACCTTAGGTCGTAGCAAATTGGCGAAGATTTTTCTGGAATTTTATCCCGGCGAAAGAAATTAATATCCCTATAGCACTCAAGCGGGCTGTATAAATATTAACTCAGGCTTCAGGTTACGAACTGGAGACGAAATTAAGACAGATACGAGCTCAATAAACCACAAGCGGTCTGGGCGGCCCGTGGAGTGTTTTTCCTACGGTAACCTTGGGCAGAGATGAGTCCGTCTTCGAGCGTGCTGTGTCCTCTGACACAAATGCGGATGCGCTCAATTGGCGCACTCGCCGTTATCGAACCGCGCTAAACACCAACGCAAGGCGCACTACAACTATTCTGCATATGTTTTTAAAACTATTTAAATTAATATAAAAATGAATTTTTATTCTTCCTAATTTATTCTTTCATTCTAAATTAAATTGATCTGTTTTGCAAGTCCTAAATCTACTAAGGATGTTAATTCGCTATAACATAGTTGTTGCAGGAAAATCGGTCACGTAGTCAAATATCTGACACATATAGCCTCTGACAGGTGATGTGGTTAGTAATTGACATGAATAACCACATGTTGATGCTTGGTTTATCTCATCAAAATCTCATAATAATTTTTATTGACTTATATTTATTGATTTATTGACTTATAGATTATGGCAAAAGCCTTTTGAAAACATTTAATAAAATATTTGAATTTTTAAACAAGAAACGGCTGCCTAATTGATTAAGTAACTGATTGTGTCTAAAATTAAAATTTCATTTAACTTCAGACAAAAAAAAAATGTCCATGCTTGTCACATGAACATTTGTCCTGAGTGGGAATCAAACCTACAATCCGCTGCTTAACTGGCAGGATCTCTAACTGCTGTACCCAGAAAAAATGAAATTTTTATCTTCAATTTGAGAATTTAAGAGAGTGGAGCATTTTTCTTTGGTATTTAAATTAATATTATTCTTACATATTTACAGTAGTTAAACAATGTAAAAAATTTGTTTTACCTTACAATTTTGTCAGCATAGCTGTAGGTTTTTAAAATACTATGGAAAACTTATATTCAAAAAATCTCATCCAAAAATTTTCGAGACTAATTCTGCTCATGCTCTGATAATAGCTAATGCCATTTCTATCATTAAAATAGTGGCCATAATCTATGTCCGGATTTTATTAAAAAAATCCAGAACACAGAGTGTGTTTATGATAATCCAGCAGATGGAAAATCTTGAGAAATTGTTAGATGGAAAACAATAGAATATTATGCAACATTGGGCTTAGTCTGTCAGAAATATTGCTACTTAAAAAATCTACAGAAGTCAGTCATCTGAAGATGACTGAACTCTGAAGAGTTCCAGTTTTATATATTTATTCAATTTTAATGTTCTTTTTTCTAAATGTGTGATAGTTTTGATCATTATTTTTCTTTGTTCAAATTAGTCAAGAAAGCTCATATATTTAAAAAAAATTTGCGGAGCCTGCTAATAGCGAGAAAGTCCACATTCAGACAAAACAATGTCTGCCAGGTATGATGGTATTGAATAAATTTGCAAGTATCACAAAACCTCTATGAAAAAGTGATGCATACCAGACCATCCAAAAGTATGAATGAGATAATTATAACTTATAATATGAATGTACCTACAGTCACCCCTTTGCTTTCCATTGTTATAAAACATTGGTCCCTAAAATGACTGGCCTCGTGGCCTCGTGGTCTAGTGGTTAGCGAACCTGACTGCTAAACAGGACGTCATGGGTTCGATCCCCACCCAGAACAAATGTTTGTGTGATGATCACGAATATTTTTTCTGTGTCTGGATGTATTGTTATCTATATAAGTATGTATTTACAAAAAAAACAGTATTTATCAGTGTTTATCAGTTGTCTGGTTACCATAGCACAGGCCTAGTTGCCTAATTTGGGATCAGATGACAGTGTGTGAGTTGTCTCAAGATATTTATTTATATGTGATATAATATATTGAAACCTACAATTAGCAGGTACTAAGAAAAATTGTGGAAATTGGACTCGAATCAAAAACTATTTGAATAACTTGCTAATATATGAATGTTGATACTTTAATTTTTAAAAATGCAGCGGTAGTCTCAGACAGCAATTCTTTTTATGCAGGTAAGATAAATACTGCTTGTGTCTTTTCAATGCATAATATAATTATGCAGGGCATAAGATATGCAATTTTTTGCATAACATCCATTTCCTCTCCTTGTCGTTATGATCTGTGGTTACATTGAAATGTTGGTGATTCTAAATTGTTATGTTAAACATGTTATCATAATTTACTTATTTAAAAATGCTATCAGGTATCAATATTAACATATACAGTGTGGGAATTAAAATGTACATTTTAATGGGAGTATAATTATAACTGTCACAAAGACAATGTAAGACTGGTTTTAATACCTTTTATAACATAAAATTTGCCACATATCTAGTACGCGAATATACATATATATTTATATATATTACTACACCACAATATTGTCAGTATTTATACCAAAGATAATTTTGTACCTTGTATATAAAAGTATGTAATACAGACTACTTATATAATAATACATTGTTAGTTACAAAAAGTGTTTAGGATAATATGGAAAAACATTGCCTAGCTAATAATGTATGTAGGTATACTATTACTATATAACATTAATCGTCACCTTACTTTGTCACATTCTGTTTCTTAAAGTTGATTGCCCAACTAATTTTAATATCTATATATAATTATTGTATAGTAATTGTAATTATACCTTTCGTGCGACTTGTATATAATGATAGTTAAATTTACTTATATTGGAATTATGTAATTAATTAGTTAGGTAAGACAATGAAAAGATATGTATTTTGCCAAAGAATCTGAATCCTAATATTGTTAGGGCCTATGTATTACTTTTTGCATTTCTTGTGAAATTAATTTCAAAATATTTTGTAGAGGCATCTGATTAATACTTCCCAAAGTTTATAAGACAAACATTAATTGGTACTAAGTCGCTTATAATAGAACACTCTTTGTCTGGTTGTTCCCCAGTTCCTTCTTTCAGTAAAGATACAATACAAGGCCTTAATCAGTTCAAACATTATAATGGTACTGAAGATTTAAAAAATTGTTTCGTTATATAAATTACCAATTTGAAATGGTAAATGCTGCTGGTATCAGAAATTGCTCATACACCACCTGTTAATGTGTACCTTTAGATATAAAATTTCGTATCTTTGAAATAAATGACTAGTGCAATATATACATTGAATAAAACACCTTACTATTATCATCGACTTTTATTTATTCAAGACCTTTTTTGTTTATACAAGTTTATTTTCTGGTTTGCTTCAGTTATTTAAGTCGTTTTGTGGGGGTGTATGGGCAATTATATACCTAAGATAGTAGATTTACAAACGTCGTTCAACATAACAATTATGTAAACTTGTAGATGTCATGTCGGATCTTGTAAGTCATTAATCTATATTCATTTGTACTAATATATTCCCACAAAAACGGATTTTTCCTTTATATATATATATGTATATATTCATATTTTATTTTTAGTTTTTTTTTTGTTGCGTGATTTGTTTTTTCTATTTTGTATATTATTTGTATCAATTAAAATTTTAAAAATGTGCATACTGTGCTATGAAATTGCAGTAATCAGATGATAATAATAGTAGATAGAAGTATCTATTGGTTGATTAGAGGTAAATCAATACAAGAGTTTGATTGTAACATTGGATAAATAATTTACAATGGTTTAATTCGGCTAATTATATTTTTTTATAATATAAAATTTCCGATGTGTAGAAAAATAGTATTACCACTGATTCTTTGCTGCATCTGCACAGACTATGAGGAATTCCTTTATGCGAGATTTGAAAATACCTAAAATATGTTTTAATTGATTAATTTTGGAGTATGAAACCCCAGGAGTCCAATTTACACTAGTGGTCTCAAGACTCATAATTTGAGAAACCTAATTGATTGCTAATAGCCTGAAAAACATAGTGGAATAGACAGAAATTACAATTGGATGGCGATAGTGCGGTGATGCAGCAACAGTTGCCAGATATAAAAGCAATTTGTTTCTGGTGTTTGCGTTTGTAATGACGCCCAACTATTTGATGGAACCGGATGATTTCTGTGGAAAGTAAACATTTTAGAGCTTAATATGCGTTTTATATTTATTCTAATTGATCAGTTAAACTATATATGTAGTGGTCGGTTGTTAGAGAACATACTTTTGTAATAGAAAATATTTTCACATAAATATACTGCTTTATTTTATAGAAAACTGAAAATACTGAGGAAAACAAAAACCGTCAATCTTTAGTGAATGGCGAGGACCACGTCGCTGAGGCAGCAAGCCACAAGGAGGCCATTCCTTCAAAACCTGAAGACGTAAAAGAGAATATCACTAAAACGGACATAGTTAATTTTGGACACGAAGGGAAGCAGCAAGGAAACAAGTTCGTTTTGACACCAGATTATATACAGCAGAGTAAGTATATTTATAGTAATAATATTGCATCACATGCTATTGATGCACCAAAACCCGCAACATTGACGTCTTTCACTTTCACTTTTATAGCTATTAAAAGTGCGCTCAAGCAAGAAAATCTAAATCCGGAGATAGAGGAGAAACTCCTGCAACTGCAGCGTTATCAAGAGAAGCAGATGAAACCAGAGGTGCATGTGGAGAAGGAAATACGCGTGGTGGCGGCGCCCGTACACTCTCCCTCCCCGCCGCCGCCGCGACGGCGCGTTGTGTCGCGGCATGACGACGACGATGAGTGGGTGGAGAGTAGTCCACGCAAGCGCGCGCGCACGTCCCGCCAGGCTTCGCCGCCCCTTACCCCGCCGGCGCCCCCGCGTATGGTCCCGCGCCCGCCGCCGCGTGCGCCTCCCGCGGCCGCAACGCCCGCTCCTGCTGCCGCGCCCATGCCCGCCGTGCACTCAACGCCCGCCGCACCGCCGGATGACCGCCGCCGTACCGCCTCCAACCACGCACGCCTACAGATGCTCCTTTTCAAACACAAGGAGATGCTTAAAAAAGATATCATAAAGAAACGGGGCCTTCTGGAAAAGGAGTTAGGAGTAGAAATACAGGTCTGTAACTTCACTGCTTTTAATTTAACAATGGGATTCTAATTCAAAAATTATATGTGAACATTTCAGGGAATTCTTTTTTTAGAGAAAATCTACAAAATTGCTTGGGAAGGAAAGTTTTAGCTCGATGAGCTAACACTTGTGTGGAACATAACACGGAGCCTTGTGATAAACCAGCGTCTAAGCGGTAATCTGTCGAAGAGTAAAGTTCGTCGACATTGACGCTAATTAATCGCTGGGATAGAAAACATGCGATTAATTACACGGCCTCTTGAGAAGACCGTTAGACCGTAGTTCTGCGACAAGACCGCTTTTGCGGATCCGATCAAAGGACTTAGCAATATTTAGTCCAGCTGTACACTCCGCAAAGTATCTGTAGGGGCTCCACGAAAATAAATAAATATCTTAGAACAACTCGCACGCGGTGATCTGGTCCCAAATTAGGCAGAGCCTGTGCTATGGTAACCAGACAACTGATAAACTTACATTAATATTTATAAATGTATACTTAACACGTTGAGCGCCATGTCAGCCATCGGTGGCTGACACTAGACTTTCCGTTTAGGCCGCGTCAGCCATCGGTGGCTGACAGCGTGTAACATAAGAACTATAAAATTTTACACTATTTTAAGGAATTACAGAAAATTTATTTAAAATTTACTTAATTTGGTATCATTACAGGATTAATGGGATTCATTGTAACATGTCAAACATAAAAATGGTTTTCCTTCGCAAAGGGAACACCGGTTACGGATACATTTCGATAAAATCTTATCTAGCAGGTCAAACGATAAAGAAAACAAAACAGACTTGGTGCGTAACGTGTTCAATGAATGCCCATAGGAATCACGTTCCAAACGTAAACTACCTTCTACTACGAGAGGAAACACCAGCTCCTGCAGTACCAGCGCTTCGAAGCGGCGCGCGTGGCCTGAACGGGATTGCTGTAGAAATACGCGTGGCGCTCAACGTGTTAAATAGATAATTTTTTTCCACCCTGACAAAATAAATATTCATACACACAAATATTTGTCCTGGGTGGGAATCAAACCCACGACTTCCTGTTTAGCAGTCAGTTTGGCACTCGCGGACCACTAGACTACGAGGCCAGTCAATTTTGGTCATATTGTTAAATATATATAATTTTTGGATTATCTAATATGTTTTTACAAAAATTATGTTGTGACATACACAAAACGAGCCACATTTTTAAAAATCAGACAAATCAATAAATTCAAATATTGGTTTGTTAGAATGTATAACGTAAAATGATCTATATTATTATGATATGATTTTGGCTTGTGTTTTATAGAAGGAGCTGTCGGCGGAGTTGGCGTTACGGACGCGTGCGGAGCGCAGCAAGCAGGAGGAGGTGCGCGGCGGCAAGCGGCGCGGCGCGCTGCCCTCCGCGCCTCCCACGCCCGCGCCCGCCGCCGCTACCGCCCCGGGTGTGGCTACACCCGCCTCCGCGCACGCGCACCGAACCAACAGGAAATCTTCTAAAAAAGAGAAACTACTGTGCATTTGCCGGACGCCTTATGACAACACCAAGTGAGTTACTTTGCGCTCATATAAATTAAGTTACATAATTCGGTCATATTATTATAATACTTATTTTAGTATTAATAGTTTAATAGTCACAATTTTTCCATTTCTGTTGTCGATTTTGTTAAAGGATGAAAGTTAAGTCCTTCATATTTGTTTATTAGTAAAATCCTATTAATTCGAGGAATTATTTCGTATTTTGTTTCAGGTTTTATGTTGGTTGTGAACATTGTAGTAACTGGTTCCATGGAGACTGTGTCGGGGTTACGGAAGAAATGAGTAAAACTATGGAAGAATATGTTTGTCCTGACTGCAGACGTGCGGAAGAAACGCAAGAATTATATTGTTTGTGTAGGCAACCCTACGATAACTCTCAGTATGTACTTCTGTATTTTTATCTTCAACCACTAATTTTAAAATAATCTAATATATAATACGACAGTGATTACCATAGCTCCTAATATTCTAACATACATAATTGAATAATGATGACATCTCTACTTTGTTTCAGGTTTTATATATGTTGTGATAGATGTCAAGATTGGTTTCATGGAAGATGTGTTGGTATTTTACAATCAGAAGCAGACAATATTGATGAATATATTTGTCCAAATTGTCAGAAAAATAATTCTGTCAATTATGCAAATATGAAAGAGTTAACAGCAAAAGAATTTGAAAATCTAAAGAGGCTTGTAAAACAAATACAGTTACATAAAAATGCTTGGCCCTTTATGGAACCAGTGGATCCACGAGAAGCTCCTACATATTACAAAGTTATTAAAGAACCAATGGGTATGTTTTATAATTTTCATTATGATTTTTTCATTCATTTTATCTATATAGATTTATTTACCTGTTATTTTATTATTGTTTTAAACTCGTTATAATTTTTAATTCCAGATTTACAAACAGTGGAAAGAAAAGTGAATGAACAAACATATAGTACATTAAGTGAATTCATTGGTGATATGACTAAAATATTTGATAATTGCAGATACTTTAATCCAAAAGACTCTGAGTTTTATAGGTGTGCAGATGGCTTAGAAGCATACTTTGCACAAAAAATAAAGTACTTTCGAGAAAAACTCTTTGAAACAACTCAATGATAACAGTGGTAGTGACAAAGTGATAATTATTTAGCCATCAAGTGTTTAGTGTGGACTTTTAAGCTGAAGACGACTCATTAAACACAGTATAATTATGATGACATTATAGTAACACCAATAATGTTTGGATGATCTGTATGAATTTGTAAATTGTAAACAATGTGATGTGTATTTGCAAAATTTTGTATAGTGACACTAATAATATGTCTATCGAAAATGTCAGTTTCGTTTTCATATTAAGTATTTATTGTATTTATTATGCTTTACATTTTTATCCCACTTCAAAGCTGACACTCCCTAGAAATTATCGTCTGTGCAAGAGTTTAAATATTATGTATACAGTTTTGTTAGAAATTATTATGTTAGCTGACTTAGCATCTTTAGTTATTTACTAGTTCTTAGTATTAAGTAAACCATATTGTATGTAAGAAATGAATTTTTTAATAATATACATCTTGACGATGATTATGTTTTTATTTATACATGGTTCATGTCAAGATAAGATTGTTATTTATAATAAAAATTACACTTATTTAAACAAACACTATAAGTTTATTGAGAATAATCACTATAATTTATTTGAATATATAAAAATTTTGCACATCTGGCCTGCCTAGGAATATTTAAAACTTTAAAAAATTCTTAAGTCTCTTAATCAATTGAGTTCTTAAATTATATTTAATAAATTAAAATAAGCGGTAGTACCAGGAAAATAAGAATCGAAATAGGCTCCAACTAAGATGTGTTCATAGACGACTACAGTGAGTTTAGTTTTCTGATCTACAGATGTCACTAATAACAATTTAGGTGAACAACGAAGATTCAGCAACGCTTTTCGGCAAAGACCAAGTTTCGCCCAAAAGTTTCTATTACTGTCAAAAACCTTAGTTTATTAGGATAATACTCTTGGCAAACGTACATTACCTCAATTTAAAAATTAAATCGAAAACTGTTGGTTTCTTAGAAAATTTACAAATTTTCGTTCACACTGGCCTTTTTTGTTTTCTGATTTCGCAACTTGAAAATCTGTATACAGTAGCGTGGCCTAAACTGTGGCGTCAGGACCTAATTGGGGAGTCAGCGCAGACTTTCGCTCTGCCCTCGTGGTAGTCTTTCTGATCCTTGATCCGCCAAACAGTAGTAGTGTAGCGCCCGCGAAAATACAGTGTGTTCGACCATTACCTTGTTAAATTGAAACATCGTGTTGAAGTAGTATATATGAGTTTCGTCATAATAAAACACAACGGCGGTTTATAATTGTACAAAATAAATGTACTCTAACGCTTTTAAGGCATCACATTACTCTGTACCGCTATGGGCGTTTTGAAGATTGTGCCGCGCGATGCTGTCAACCTTACTCTCGGATCAGTACTAGGTAGGTTGGATGCATGGAATAAGAGTAACTATGGAAACCCGACTAAAAGAAAACATCGCAGGCCACCTGGTGTTAATTAGTCACTGTAACCCACACTGTGTAGTTGTTTTCATACTCACATCTAGTGATACGGCGTTAACGAGAGACGTAACTAAAATCGAGAACACTCAGTTTTTATTTTTTCACTGTGCACCGTAAGGAATTCGTTGAAATGTCAAATGGTTAAAATTTTTGTTATAAATATGCCACCAAATTAAAAATGCCTGTCTTGATTTTTTCGTAAAGTTTTTAGACCAACTTAACATGGTAACATAGCAAAGAATAAAAACACATCCCCAAAGGTAAACATGATCGCTCAAAATACCTCTTTTTAGGTTCCCTAACAATGAAAATACTGAATCTAAAAGAAAGACAGAAACAAAACATAACCACTATTGATGTAAAATAAATTTTTTTAGTAATTTTATGATTCATGATAGTAAAAATATGTTAAATAATTTTAAACAATATTCAATTATTTTTTCTACTTAATGTAATGTTTTATTTTTCATCCATTTATAAAATATTCAATATTCAGTGCCGTTTGAAATTGCACCTGTATGTCTATGTCCAGCAGTGGACAACTAAAGGTTGATGGATGGATGCGTCCTAAATAGGTAGTGCGTATTTCATATAAATTCTCTCATAAAGACATCTATCACATTCTATAACTTCAATATAAGTGTCGTTATTGTCATCTCAGACTGCAAATATCTATTAAAATACAAATTAGGCTCAACCCTTGGGGTGCCACGCTAGGCAACCTCCACGTGGTGCACCCTGGACCCGTCAGCAATTGCTGGCGGTGACTAATGGCCTAGCGAGGTGGG
>DWNH01001542.1:0-11224 GCA_018249895.1 Tiana niger | reverse complement strand
ATATCCTCATATATATGAGGATATATAGCTACAATACTAAACTGTATAATCCCATTTTGTTATCATCAGTTTTGTGAAGTGTCTCCCACTGTAGAAATACATTTAAAGACGTGTTCACGTCAAAATAGGAACTATGATTATTAATGATAAATGCAATAATCGAATCCAATACGGCGAAGCACAGTCATAAGTATCCATCTCTACAAACGGTATTCAGTATAAACCTCCCAAGTCCTTCAGTATAAACCTTGTAGAATAAAAACCTTATTTAAAAATAGCACCACTTACCTAGCATATTAAATCCATTGATCCCAAAGAGGGCGGCGTCGCCCTGTCCTCCGGGGAAGACGTACAATGTCGGGTGACTGAAGCGGATATTACCGACTACGTCACTGGATACCAGCAGCTGTTCCAGACTGGCTGGCACCACGTAAGGTTCCAGGTATGCTGTAGACAAAATGTTTTAGTCAGAAAATGGTTTCATAAATAATATTTTTGATTATATTAATTTTATTTTTAAATATTTTGCTAAAGGGAACATATAAAAATTAAAAAACGTTACGCAGGAAAAAATAAACTCAACAGGAAATCAGCAAATATTAGTATTAACTCTGTTTTTATCTTTAACATACTTTAATAATAATGATTACAGAGAAATACAGAATAACGAAGCTGAGATAATAAAATTATCAACTAGTAAGACTGTTAAAATTTATGAAAAGTAAGAAACATTAAAAAAGCAAGATACTCTTTGACATAGTGAAAGTCTAAGTAGATCATGTATTTGATCATAATAATTATATGTCTATGAAGTTTCGGAATCAAGAAAATGATCCCTCTTTGAATTCCTACAGTTGAAATTAAAACCTAGGCTTCTTTCACAATATTACTAGAACAATAGCAAACATTAACACTGAAAGAACTTCTTTGTGTAGCCCGGGAAAGTCGTAAAATTTTTCTAAAGCCAGCGCTAAGTATCCGGCAAACAGTAGATGCCATTTCTCTTTAAAATAATATCATTTCGTACAATAATTTTCGCAAAGCACAATTACTCCTAAAACATTGTGCCTGAAAAAACAAGGTTGAAAGTTCTAGGCGAAGCTTTTAATGGAGTTTTTTGTTCCCTACTTCAAACAGGGATTTGCTTAATGTTCGTACATTTTTAAACTTTACCCGGGATTCATTAAACCACTTCGGTTCGGTTTTGGGTTTCGTTTTTGTTCTTACTTTTACGTTCGATTTGAGAGTTTATAATGTTCTGCGATTAAATTACGTATTTTGAATGGCTTTATATTTTATAGTGTTTGCTTTTTATAAGCCAAGCTGGAAGTAAGAAGGACCTAATTTTCTATACTTCTTTTCTTGTTTTGGAAGCTTTTAGTGCAGCTATGATACCCTAGAATGTCGTCTTTAACTAATTGTTATTGTTAAAATAAAAAAGAGATTTCATAATCTACAAGAAGCTCATAAACTTTATAGTAACAAAGCATAGATGCTCCAAATCTTTGTAGAAATAAAGCAATAACACATTACCTAATTTGGAATTTCACAAATATAAAATCTGTACGGACGTTAAAAAATTCACAGAATTGCTCCAGATTCTAAACTTATGTAATTACGAGTAAATCTACTACCTACCTAATATATTCGTTGCCAAAGTAAAAAAATTTGAGCACGTAAAAATATCAGACTTTTCTGAAAATTTAATTCGCAGTTTCAAAGGTCCGAAACGTGTGCAGACATTTTTAAATTACATCAAATTCGAGCTACCGAATCTAAGCATATGAAATTTCCACTGGTCTTTCAAAATACTCATCAACTACCCACAAACAACTTTCAACCTAATTCCATGTCTCTGAAGTTTAATTTAGCTTACGTGCCAGTGACACGTCTAAAGTATTAGAGCGGAAGGATTGCTCCCTGAGTTGATTAGATTGCACCAGTAGGAAACGCGCTATTAGACCTAGGGGATCTAGGTCAATTGGTCCAAGTCTTCCAAATGCACCTGGGTTAAGAGAACCGAGTAAAGACAATTTCCGTGATGTGAGTTTGAGAACCGACTAAATAAAACTGGAAACTCCTAAATTATTTGTTCAAAGGCAAATGTTATTTAGAAAGGGTGAGAAACAAATTTTACCAATTTTAATGGTAAAATTAAGAAGACGTCACTAAAGCAGGATTAAGAAATTAAATAAGTGGTAGGCTGTGCCAGCCAGGAAGTATCACTGCCACGCCCATTTCTACTTATGTATCCTTGTAATACTTTAACAATAAGCCGGTAAGGTAAACATAATCAATATTTACACAATATTGTAGAGAGAAATTGACAATAAGACAATCACTTGTAGACATTCTATGATACACAATACAAAAATGAACGTTAGTTATAAGATACTTCGTATAAATCTGCGGTATATTTTCTTGAAGAACGAACATGAAACAGATATATTTATGGTAGCAGCATTTAATTTGCGACGGACCAATGGCTCTGAAAATGGAAAAACCTTTCAAGATACAAAGTGTAACATGTGGAGAATTTCCAATAGAATCACTTTCTAGTGTGGATATTATTGGAAGAACGTTTATTACGAAGTAATGGGCTCTGTTAGAGCTTGAATCTAATATATTAAAAAAATCTTGTTTAAATTTTGAATTGCAAAAAATAACTAAAATCTTTAGGTTTAGAAAATAATAAGCTATTAACCGAACAAAATATGAAGGTGTCACAAAATATGCGCAAAGTATTTAATGACTCCAAATATCTGTACACCTAATAAAAACTCAAACAAACTTCTTCATCATATTAAAACACGGCCCAAGAAACGGGCCTAAATACCTTTATTGTCGAAACATCTCTCAATGTTAAAATTAAGATACAAGAACATTGACTAAAAAGCAAATTTTCCCACGAAAAATCGCACAAAGCCTTAAGCTGTTCCATTGAAAACAGAACCATTGTTTAATGCGAAGAGACCTTAATTATCACTTCTGTCGCGAAACGCCAGAATTATTTCTTCGAGTTTTGACTGAATTTATTTTCGGGTGACAAATTTCATTTGGAATTATTGTTATGAATTTGATCTCATTTATTGAGATTATTGAATTATGGTCTTATTAGACTTCTAACTGGGTGACGTGAAGAAGAGAAAAACACAATTCAAGTTCTCTACCGCGTGTTTTTATTAGTGCAAGTAAAATAATATAAAAATGTTTGGTGAAAGACTTGTGTTCTAGTCATGGTGAATAGTTCTTTTTAACGGTTTGGATACTAGTCTTTATCAACTGGGATTATAGATCAAATCTCGGTATTGTGAGTATTGAGACCCATCACTCTCCCTCAGTAATTAGATTCACTAAGTTAAAATAAAGCCATGAGTAACATCTATATATGTAGTTATAACGTATCGCCCATCGTTTGTTCGTAGCATAGTTCAATCTCTGGTTGGTAAGTTTTACACTACTAAAAAAATTCACCTTACAAAATAGCTATGATACTTAGCCATTATACAGACGACAAGTACCAAACGTGAGAACTAGTACGCTCTTTAATATGTATATTCTGAAACTTTCAACTACATGTCTAAGTTAGATTGTACGCAAACTAAGTTTCTGAGTTCAGATGTGTTCGTCGAGGTAGTTTTTTGTGAGTTTTCAACTGCATTTGTTTTTTGTGAGTTGGAACTAGTTTTTTATCGTTATAAATAATTAAAAACTGTAGCGTATATACCTACTCGATGGTGCATTTTTAGGAGCTTTTAGTTTTCATTTGGGTGCACTGTAAAATTGGCTTCGTGGATAGAGTTTCATTTGCTATTGTTTAGTAGTGATATATACCAAAGTAGCGCTTAATCTTTGAACAGTGGTCTATCATAGACAAAAGGGAAAGGTACGGAAGGCAACGTTTTAGTGGTAGTACTCCGTGAGTACATTTCCACTGTAAATCCCTAAAAAAGTACCCTTATGACTTTCAAAACTGTAGTTAGAACTATACCTTGATACTCTAGATCTAGTCGTAAAGTTTTATCCAGGTACCCAGCAAGCAATTTTTATCCACGTATCCAAGTAATATATAAGTGTGTACGCCAAGTTTGTCGGTATTCTATTAGGTCGAAGTTCGAGAGTTTCTAACTGAAATTGCTTTCGGGGAGTTGGAGATGCTCTTATCATTTCTTCGCTATCTCAAATTTAGACTGGCGTGTTATTAACGTGCGTTATGTAAACGATGGATGCTACACGTTTCGCGTGAAACCTTGCTTATACTAGCATAGAAACTTTTCCCCTGCTCCCTATCAAGCTGAAGCTGTGCTGCAGGCTGTGTAATGTAATTGTAACTGATTTCAAAGGAGTACCGATAGTTTTTTTCCGCCATCTTTTTTCTTCCGGTCAACACTAGCTATAAGAGCACCTAAAGCCGATGAACTCATTGATTTTTTGACTTTCATTAAGTGTATGTAAATACCTTGTAATGAATAAAACAATTTCATTTCATTTCTTTTTTATTCTGCCTGATGTTTAGCTGGCACTGTAGCTAGTCAACATCTACTTTAAATATTCCAGTAGCAAAGTACAGTATAAGACCGAATATTGATGCATTACTTGAGGACTAAGATTCGAAACCGTCTCTGTTTAAGGTGTGCCGGTATTCACATTTCCAAATTAATAAAATGTATCTACAGCATTATTCAATTTTACAGGGTCTTAAGCATTAACACAAAATTAAAATAATTCTATTGAAATGTTATTCCTTTCCTTGCAACCATTTCTAGTCGAAAATTATAAGATGTAAATATATTAGATGTTTGATTGTTATTTTTTATGTTAGCTTTTCGTATAATTATCTTCTAAATGGTAGTATATATACCCTAAGTAACAGTAGTCGCTACCATCCTGAACATAATTTCAAAGTGCACCTAAAGCAAAACTACAAATCAGCTAATCTGCTAAAAGGTTCTTCAATCGCCAAACAACGGAATAAGCCAATTAAAGCTAGTGTAATTCCTTTCACTACCAATATTAAAGTTCAACAAGAGCGAGCTCGACGAAGGCAGTGCAAACGTAGTTTAATAACTAAACTTCTGTGTGCAGTGAAATTCTAGCCGTAGATTACTATCAAAGTTCTTGATTGTTAATTTTTTACTCTAACTTTTATAGTTTATGCAAGCTTTTACAACGTTAATTCGTGCTTTGTGTATTTAGAACTTTGCCCGGTAGTCGAAATTTTACCAAAACTATTACTGAAAATTTGAGTTGTATTATAGACACAGAGAGAGATAGAGAAAAAGAATGAGAGAGACAAAAAATCTTTGTCATTTGCTGATTCAATGTTAATACGAAACAAACAAAACACTATATGATACAAAAATAATCTTTTAAACGAAATGCATCAAATTCATTAAAAGTTACAACATCCATATTCTACAGAATGGACCAATTCATCTTTGCATAATATTATCTCTTATATATCTTAGCTCTCTTTGCTCTAATATTAGCTAAGCATATCTTGTTTGAACAAGACAAGAGCTCAGTGGAGCGGCTATACAGTGGCGGACTATCTTGGACGGAAAGGGAGCACCCCGGGCCTCAGGACCTGGGGGCCTCCAAATGTATACAAGTTTCCTAAGCTTTAAAATTGCTCAGTATCTACGAGATTTTACTAAAGAGTTTATGATGAATTCGCAATTAATTTTATTTATGCGTCCATAATGTTGGAAGTAGGTTATGTAAGTCAAATTTTATTTTTCACTTGCAAGATTTGAACTTAATGAACATTACTACTTACATGCCAATGTAAACTGAATAAAAAGCTTCTAAAATTACATCAACTTGTTAAATTAGGGGCCTCACACCAATGTAAACTGAATCAAAGCTTTTAAAATTGCATTAACTGAAGACCCAAGGGCCTCATTCAGCTTTGCCGCCGCAACCCCTGACGGGCTCAGTCCGCCACTGCGGTTATGTACACATTGTTACCGTCTGGATGCAATTTCTCTAAAGTTTAGAGCCAATCAGCGTTTTAATATAAAAGCATTTAGATCCTTTAATCGAATTTATCTGGCGTTCTGCGGTATTAAAATATTTTGTTCTTAAATTCAAGAAAAATCTTGTTAGAAATATGAATAAAGGAATAGATTATTACATAAAAAAACTCTTTTTGACACGCGTTCAGAAATATTATATTGATTTAAGTGGTCATAATTCCTTTTAACTAGATATTATTCTGATTTATTTGTTTGCCTAACTATGGCAGATTAAGATTTAAATATCTCTCAATCTAAATATGTATTTAGGAATTTAAGTTTGTTTCCACATTCTGACTGAACTGCTTCTACTTCAGCAACCACACCTGTCTTCCGAAACATAATAAATTGCTTAACGCTAGAATTAGTTCTGGCGGTGGAACTTACCAGGCTGGCGGCCTACCACCTTTTAAAATTTCTCAAAGTACGGCTCAATCTCAAATAAATCTTAGAGCTTTTTACGGTACAATATTTATAAATTGAAAAATTTAGCATAACGTTATTCCGTAGGTACTTGGAGGATTGTCTTGTTTAAAACATGCATTCAATTTCATCCTATTACTGCTCCATCGCTTTTAATGTTAATTCCTCTTACAGATAACAATGTTGGCTGAGCAGAAGTGGGTAAATGTTATTAGCAAACAGCTAGAAGTTAGAATACGTTAGTTGGTTGATTCGTAGTCAGCGCTTTAGCTTGAGTGCTTCTAATCAATTTACGAAGTAGGACTAAATTCCATTAGAAATTCACATATAGGTTCCTTTGTTGCTACTTTGATTTAGAATGAGATCAATTCTATAAATGAAAGATAGACTAATACACCTAAAAAGAATGAGTAGTAGTCGAGTGAAGAAGAAGTAACAGAAAAGCTATGTTAATAAGAGAAAGACGAGATAATTAAACCATTTAGCTTGCCCTGTTTGTTGTTCTTTTTTTAAGTTTTAAGCCATAGACTAGATCAATTTAATCTTAAAACATTATCAAAACATTGTCGTCTATATACGAAGCATGAATTTTATACAAGTAACATAGTTAAAAGACTAGAAACATAAATGCAGATATAACTTAACAATTTCAATGAAAGATGTCCCCCTGATACAATTTTTCCAGCAACATAACCAGCTGTAGTCTATAATCAAAGCTACATCTCATACTCCATTCCAGCACTCCAAAGCCTCTGGTAAAGTCGTATAAGGGTGATTAGCTGCATCAAAGCGCGAGCTGACAATTGCTTTGAAAAGCTAATGACGTTATTGTGTTTCATCTCTTTTTTTAGCGAGCTATTTGATCTTATGCTGTTGGCTGCGGCTATTCGGTGGAAGGTAGAGAGATATAAAAACCTTGAAAAGGTCTTCTAGACCTAGAAATTATTTTGTGGGCTCGTGGCAAATGTCAAACGTTTTTGTGTACTTTTGATTTCCACGCGGGATTTACATTTAATCCGAAAATACTTAGGATAAGGTTTTCGTATTGGATTAAAAAAAAAACGTGATTGACTATTTCATATTATCTATACTGGGCGTTACTAATTAGTTTAGATAGTCAAATTTGGTGAAAGTCTCATTAAAATCGGTTAAGCTGTTTCAATGATTACCCCAAACAACAAAACAGACAATATTTTTAAAAAGTTTTTTCCGGCATCATGTAAATCAGTAAACACTTACGAATACATATTATGAAATAAGAATAGAATCGGATACTTCAATGTTATTTATATGTGCAGATGCCGAACCGTTATCGATACATCCTTGGTTCCTTAGACATCCCATAAGAGTTACAAGGAAGGAACCATCTCTAATATAGCCCTGTCTATCAAACTGTCTATGTCACTATGTAACTACCCTCCAACAAGTACAGAACTGTCTAACTTCCCACGCACGTCATTGGATACAAGCGAAGCTACTTATACAAATTTCGCTCGAGTAATTTGACGCGTCTTAACTTGCAAATTGTAATACAAAAGTTACATGAACCAACTTTATGAGAATTTCAACTTCAAAATGTCATGTAAGTAATAAGCGGTTGGCGAGAAGCCTTGCGAAATTCTGAAATTCCGAACTGAATCATTGCGAACATAAATTAGATATTTCAACTAACAAATATAGTTTGCACACCTCATTTTAACTAAATGAAGACAAAAACCATTGAAATACTTTATGCATTGTTAAACTTAATGAAATGCTTTTTGAATCGTTTATTAACAAATGAGTTTTGGCGTAGATAAATCGTGTTCTATGGTGTATTGAACATTGGATAAATCGTGGTAATAAGAAAGATATTTTAGTAGTTGATATATTGCTGAAACGGTATTTGAAACAAGTAGATTGACGAACAGCAGATCGACAAATATTATTATAAAATTCATTTATTACTATGTGTTCATTATAATGTTAAAAGTAAAGGAAAAAGCAATCTCCTATCACCGTTTTAATATGCAAGGACCTATAGAATCCACCCGGTGAAATCTTGCTAAGCAGACCAAAATTGTCTGCCAATTTCTCGGATCAACCGCCAACTTCGCCCACGCGGTGCTTGCCGCTGTTATGCATAATGTACCAATCTAACAATTTGATTGTTTTACGACTCGGCAATGGCGGGTTCAATCTGCCTTATGGACAGAAATCAGAAACACAAATTGATAGTTATGGAGGCCTATGACTAGTAATTCGTTTGAATAATGGTTGCTCAGTGATTTAGTTGGACGAAGTTTCTGCGTTTAAAATCTTTTGTTTGCTTTATTAATTTGTCAATTTCACTCAATTAAAATTATCCAATAGAGTATACTACTGCTTATACTAGACCAAGAATCTCGTCAATGTCAGTCCTGGGAACTGAAGCATTGGCGGACCGAACATAGTAACAACTGTACCACATAGGTCCTCAATCTTATTGAAGTCAATTGTAGATAACGACCGTAGAAGTATAAAAAATGTAATAGTCATGAGCTTTATACAGGAAAATGAAAGCTTTTATCCTAATAATACTATTCAGCGTAGATAGTATAATCTACAAAGACAATACACTACTTATTACCCAGAATAACAATAAATACAAATGTCATTATTAATGTAAAGTTCGCACTAGTTTCCGACGCCCCACAATGTCACGCTCGGAATGAGCTTCTATTGTAAGCCTCTGAGTACAATACTCGACATTGAAAGCAATACACATTAATAACGTACTGTTTATTTCATACGATAAATACCTTCAGTATAATATGTATATCGTGTATTTATTATATTAATAACAACTTAACTTATCAAGTTACCAATTTAACAACTTCCAAGTTTTTTTAAAATATTCATATTTTTTTGTATCGCAATGTTTGCAGAAAAGGAAAATATATTTTTCATTTTAAAAAATAATAAACAATACGTATGATGTTATAGTTATTGGCCTGATAGGTATCTACAGCCACCATCAACTGAATCTATCAAAGTACTATCAGAGAACATTCAGGGCAGTGCTTCAAATGAATTGGTAACCTTGTAAAATTTGGTAAATTGGTAACATTGTAAAAACCTCCATCACACTTTTCTAACCAAATAACTTCTTATCCTTAAACTCCTTGTAGCTTCTAAACGAACTGTTGCGTACTTTATGTGTCCATAAAAATTTAATTTCTCTCGGAATGTTTTAATAATACAGTTTTAAAAAGACTGATATCCTATATGGGCTTTTATCTGAGGTTTATTTCTGTCAAGAAAGTGGATAAAACTTTTGTGAGATTTTTCTTCTAGAACAACACACGCTATATTGGCCATGTTTGTTTTAGACATTCAGACATCAAAACGATCTGTCTTCAAAAATTCCACAAACTCTTATAAAGATCAATATCTCACTAATACACAAACTAACTTTTACTACATATGTTGCTAGAACCATATCATTTATGTTAAGTACTTTAATAGAACCTGATAATTCTTGAAGCTTCATGATAATGCTCTCGAAGCTCTTAAATTCAGCTTTTATTGTCCAATAACCATTCACAGGGACTGTATACGAATCCTATTTCTATTTAGCTTGTACAATGTTCTTAGTGTAATGGTGGAAAGGGATTATTTGATTGCCGAATTGTTGATTTTCTTGCCTTTAACGTTAGGTGTAATTAAATTTGTGTTAGCATGAAACTGGTCGTACACAAAATTGGTCTTCTAATCTTTAACGGCTCATTTGCTACAATAGTGTAACTATATAAAATATGTCATCATTACCTATGATTTATTTATTTATTTATTTATTTATTTATTTAGGTAATCCAACAGCTGAGATATATCCAACTATCAAGTTAATCAGCATCAAATGGTGTCAGCCCTTTAGGAAAATGGTCGTCGTCATAAACCTATTACTATTCGAATGACGGGTGAAATTAAAATCGGGACAATTTGACACATTTTCATACGTCTTTATTTAATTCATGCGCTGAATACTTGAGTTAGTCCTGTTTAAAGTTAGTCGTGTCATTAAATCTTATCAGACAATAATTGAAAAACGCAGTAATTAGTATTTCTATTATTGCGGTAAGTTAGTGAGAAGCCTCCTCAAATTAATGCTACTTCGTCCAATCCAGGCTTCGTCTCATATAAGTATTTTTTACGAAATAATCAATGACCTTTGATTGTTTTTTCATGTTTAAAATATCTAATTAAGTAGGACCTTTCTGTTATTTTCCGACTGATTGAGCTTTACCTCAGAATTCTGTCTGAGACAGACAAGGGACGATTTTTGGGACCTAATGTTTTAACAATAAGAAATCCAAAGTTCCTCGAAGCACATACACAGCTATACTAATACCCTATTATTCAATAGACATACTGTAAACCATAGAACACAAGAATTGGCGTCCATAAACGAGAATGGCGCAGACATACGAGCGGGTATTTCTAGGACATCAAAAGGTGCAATAAAGATCGCGTGCTTGTCCCTGTCTGTTTTTGCTCACGCTGAACTAATGGATTAATGTATGATGTTTGTGGACTGCGGGCAGTCGGCTTCTGTAGGTTATGGGTCTTGTAATGACATTGCTGAAGGTGAAGTGTATACGTAAAATTATTCGGTTTATGAAAGAAGTTAGGGATCATTTGCGTTTTTGTTCAAATATTCTTTTATGGTACTGAATTATTGAGCTAAGGTACTCAGCACGAAGTAGTATGACTTCTACAGTCCAGTACCACCACCACGCTTATTTTTACTGTAAAGTAAGTGTTGT
>DWNH01001541.1:0-11228 GCA_018249895.1 Tiana niger | reverse complement strand
AAGTACATTTGCCCTTACGATATGGCAGACAAAAGAGAAGATATGTTTTTGTTACCTGTTGGTTTTGCTTCTCTGCTTCCTCCTGCACTTTCTCTAGACCTTCTTCAGCTGTCTGAGCACGAACAGTCAACCTTTGTACTTCCTCTGTCAAGGCTGTGAACAAAGAACAAAGTGGTGGTATAATTTCTGAACAATAGCGATTTTTTTTTTAATGAATAAAAGTAGGAAACAAGTGTGCAGGCCATCTGGTGTTAAGTTGTCACTTCAACCCATGGACAACTTCAGGCAGTACCTTAGTCCTACCTGAGATCGCAAATAGATGCGTTGGTACTTCTGAGGACTAAGATGGTCGTCTCGTATTTAGAAAAATCCGGCATCCACACCCTCTTTCCGAAACACAATAAATTGCTTTACGGTAGAATTGAGTGTGGCAGTAGTACTTCCACGAGCGGCAGCCTACCTATGAAAGTAATTTATTTTAGTTTAAACATTGTATAAAACAACCTTACCAGTGATGCTGTCTTGGGCAAGTGCAAGGTCCTGCTGAGCCTGCTGATCGGCCAGCGCTGCGCACTGCCGCTGTTGTTCGAGCTCTGAATACGCGCGATTAGCTTCCTGTGATCGATATCCAACTAACTATTATTTTCTAATAAGAGTAGTATGTTACATATTACAATTTAGCTGTACCTAAAAGAGCTATAAGTCATTGAACTGTTTATGTAATCTATAACATCGAGTATTTATATTTATAACGTCACTTAACCGGTGTTGTGGACTATGGCTTAACACTCCTCTTATCTGAGATGACTGGGCTCTTTAGTGGAACAATGATGGGTTGATGCTGATGCTGATGATGGTGGTGATGATGATGATGATGATGATGATAATGGTGGCGATGACTGTGACTGTGATGGTCGTGATAATAATTATAGTGTTGGTGGTAGCGTTGTCGTTGGTGGTGGTGGCGGTAGTAATGGTGGTGGCACCTGCAGCTGTTGCGCCAGGTCGGCGGCGTGCTGCTGCGCGTGTAGCGCGTCGCAGCGCGCCTGCCCCGCCTCCAGCACGCGCGCGCTCAGCTCCGCCTGCAGCGCCGCCAGCTGCGCCAGCAAGCCCGCCTCTGACTGCGCAACACCAACACATGTTATTTCATCGAGAATAATGAAGAAGCATAGCGTTGATTGATAATATTGATATGAACCTCAGTAATTTTTTAAGTGACAGATTGTCTACTAATGTTAATTGGACTGTCTACACTAAAAATAACTAAAAAATAACAAATCATGTCATAAATCTTTATGTGATCATCACTCACAAAAGTAGTTTTCCCGTTAAGTTGTACAAAACCTTTTATTCTCAATTATTCGATATTTTCGTTGCTTTTGATCGAAATTAATGCATAAATAAATATTAATTATAAAGTAAATATACGAAATATCAATAAAACAAATTCATACTTACATCAGAAAGTCTTTGAATGTGCATTTCTAACTGTACTCTCTGTGCTTGAGCTTCAGTTTCAGCCGCTAACTTAGATTGGAGCTTGAAATAAAATATACATATATTACAACTACTGGTTTATATTAAGTAAGTGTAATTGTGTCATGTATTTTCTTGTTTTCTTTTTCAAGTAATTGTTACTCTAAATATCCATATATTTTTATTCCATTTTCTAGTTTTTATATAGCAGTTTGTTACTGTATATTATTCTTGTTCGAATCCGCCTTTTTATGCCCCATATTTATGGTAAAAAAATATTTTTTTAATAATAAATGGGAACAGACTATAAAACTCTACCAAAACTTTAATGTAGAGGTTGTACTCAGTTCCTACTATTAGTAGTACTATTAAACCGTAGTAGTACTATTAACTAGTACCAGAGACTGATATATAGATACAGATAACTAGTACTATAAACGTAGTAGCACTATTTAACCCAATACAGGCGCCCTTGCGGCTTGTTATTTTACCATATGTTACTGAATATATACATTTTTATTTTATTTAATATTAGAGTAGTGTAACAGCGTACCACGGAGTTGTCGTGTGCGAGCGAGGTGCTCTCTTCGACGAGGCGCGAGAGCCGCTTCTGCAGCGTGTTGTTCTCGGCGCGCATGGCCGCTGCCTGAGCGTCGGCCGCGCGTGCGCTCGCCGTACCCTTCGCGCGCTCCGCCGCCAACGTCGCCCTGTACCATACACGTACACATACTCGTCACTTTATATTTAGCGGCTAATGAATCAATTTAATAAAGAAAACTACTTCCGGAGCAAACTTATTTTATAAACACTCACAAATATTTAACTAAGGAATAATAACACTTCTAAACGAATGTACAGACTACAACAATTTCTGACAGTAATCGGGCAGAGTAACGACTAGGCCGGTCTCTTGAACTTGCAGGCCATAAATAGGTATCGTTGCTTTTTGTTTAAACATGCTCTTCTAAACTACCCTGCTCTTACTTTATTTTTAATATGAAGAACATGAATCAATGAACTAATATTTATTGTATAAGGCAGAACAATATTTACCTGAGCTCCTTCAGCATGTTGTTGGCTCCTTTGTGTGTTTCTATCTCATCTGCAAGTGCCTTTTCCTTATCAGCAAGTTGTTTCTTCAATTTTTGGATGGGGTCATTTGGTCCCTGAAAAAATAAATATATAAATAAATTTTCCTGTTTAAATTTTAATTCTTACAACCTTATCCTGGGGGGGCTCCAAATATTTACAAGTTTATTTAGTAATATGAGTCATGAGAAACAAAACCAGCAACATCGATTTTTTTAAGTGACTTTGTTGGCAAACAATAAATAAGTCATTTCTCGACTATATTACTTATATTTAAAATATAAGTCATTATACACATATAAGTCATTATTAACTTATATTTTAAATATAAATCATTAACTATATATTACTTGAATTAAACCCATAAAAATAATAATCTACGATAAAAACAGTTCTCTTTGAATTACTAAATTTTTTTGTGAATGGATCTTGCTGGTTCTTTTACATGACTCATACATATACTAAACAAAGAAACCTCTAAGATTAGCGGCCTCGTCCAGCCGTGCCGCCCAGATCCCTGACGAGCTTAGTCCGTCACTGAGTATGTGTACGTGCGTTTACCTCAGTCCACTCAGAGTGTTCAGGTAGCTGGTCGTGGTGCTTGTTGAGCAGCGCGTCGGTGAGGATCTGTATCTCGGTGCGGGAGAGCGCCGCCTCGCGGATCACGCGGACAAGCTCGCTCACGGCTACGTTCCCGCCTTCACCCGCTAACGCCAAAACAAATACAAATCAATGAATAGTAAATAATAATAAAAGCATTAAATCGGCCTCGGTTCGCAACTTCTGTTTTATTTTCCTTCTCTTTCTCTTTTACGTCTATCAAAATATACCGACTTTGATAGTATCTGTTATCTACTCTAGTAGTCTCGCAAAGATTGCTTATAACATTAAGACCGCCACTGGATTTCTTTCGTTAAGATACAAACAATTTAGGAATAAATAAATAAAGATTTGCCTCTGTCCTTATATTTGTCTTTGTGGGTACATGAATTATAAATAAAAAAAATCTCACCCATAAGCGACAGTACATTGGGCTCGGGCTTCTTCTTCTTGGGCTTGCCGCCGGGCGGAGAGGGCGCGGGCGCGGGCGTGGCGGGCGCCAGTGCAAGCTTCAGCAGCTTGTCGGTGGTCAGCTCGCTGGGCTGTGGCGAGTTCAATGGCGGCACCACCTCCTCTTCTTCCTCCTCCTTCTCCTTCTCTTTGTCCTTCTTGGGCTCCTCCGCTGGAGGTTTCTTGTCCACTTTCTTTACTGCAATACCAGTTGCTAAGTTAGCAACTATACATATATACAAAGATTGACAAACACATGTAAACATACAGCATAAGTACAAACTCTTGCACACTCATTCTATCTGGGTATATCAAGACAATATAGACCTGAAACCTATCAGTTTTTTTACAGGTTTATTCGACATGTAATCGTAATTTGTATTCGTGTTCAACACACAATTCATTGTCCTGGATAGAAATCGAACTCACGACCTCAGGCTATTATTTAGAGAGATACGTCAGAAAAATTATTAGAAAATTTGATCGGTGGATTTGCAAAACCAGCTTCACGCACACCCATTTCAATTTCGCAATACTTTGGCCTAACTTAATAACCGCCAATTCTACATGCTAGTGTACCTTTACGTTGCTCCTTCGGCGTTTCGATGTTGTTCTGTCTCTCCTGCGACCCCTCATCCTTGGCAGACTCCGGCGTAGGTTGTTTCACGGCCGTCTTGCCGCCCTTGATCGGCTTGGAGGTCTTAGTTTCCTTTTTCTCTGTCACTTCCTCTTTCTTATCAACGGACTGTTAAGAAAATGATTTCCACGAAAATTACAATTCAAACGTACGTTAAAGATCACATTAATGATGTATGAATTTTAAAGCGACTAAACACAAAATATGTAATGTTTTCATATACATTTTTTATGGGTGATTCTCTGTAAAATCGTTATCGCCCATACAGACGCTGTTCTAACATATTTTTTACAGAAATATAATAAACATTGTTTCGAAAAGTATCTATCACTCTCGATACATAAAAGGGCCATTAAATTTATACCCATTTTTTTCGGATTATCGTATAGTTTATATAGAACTAGGACTGTTTTATAAAGAATAGTCATATTATTAGTATTAATCATTGTTCTGCCATATTTACAGATGACTTAATTACAGTAATTACATTTTTAAAGTTTCCGGTAAATTTGAATACAAATCATAGAAGTCATAAAATATTTTATAATTTTAAATAAATAAAAACACCAGGGGACTGTACTTCGTAGCAACCGAGACAATATGCCGCCACAAAGTGGTGTCACCGATCACCAAAAATACTTTTGGACTTGAAGCTATCAAAAAATATACTAACACCAAATCTACATATATCAAAAACGAATGTGGAGAAACGAAAAAAGAAAATTCTAACTGTTTTTCAGACAAAATGTAGTTGAATGATTCACAAATCATAGCAAGTAAATCAATTGTAGGTTAGGTTAAGGAGTTTACTTAGTATATTTGAGTAAATAATTATTTATCTAAAGAAATCTACTCTCATAGGGTATTTAGATGTTAAATATTTGAGTAACCTTTGGTGGTCTATTAACAATAGTTAGCTTTAAATTACCGATCTTTTGAATTTTAAAAAGGATTAGTTACGTAAGTCAATGTGATCTAATTTAAAACAGTTAGTTTTAAATTACCGATCTTCTGAATTTTAAAAAGGATTAGTTATATAAGTCAATGTTATATTGATGTATCCTAATGATGATATTTAGTGGCAAATTAACCATAAGCGTAAGATACTTGCAGATTGGTTTAAAAAAACCAAAACACAACAAAAATTGAATAAAAAACTATTAAAGCACTTGATGTGAATGATTTTCAAATACAATGTACCTTCCTCCATCTAATACGAATGATTTATCCTAATAATGCAAATCATACACATACGACATAAGCGAATGAAAAACATAGAGACATGCATTGCAGGATTATTAGTCACTAATTAAAGGGATGAAGTGTTCACTAAATTAATGGGTAACGAACGAAATAGAGCTCAAGTAGACTGAGCCAGGTGAATTAAATAAGTAAATAAAAATATCTGGTCCCAAACTAGGCAACTAGGCCTGTGCTATGGTAACCAGACAACTGATAAATATGTTTAAATACATACTTAAATAGATATTTTTTTTTACACCCAGACACAGAACAAATATACATGCTCATAACACAAACATTTGTTCTGAGTGGGGATCGAACCCACGACCTCCCGTTTAGCAGTCAGGTTCGCTAACCACTACACCACGAGGCCAGTCATCAAATGTAATTAAAAAGCCCATTATTTTTATGCAATAGTGTTTTCTATTTCTATAATAATGTGTTTTTATTAACCTTAGTATCTATAATCTGAAAATTTGTTATATTTGGGTGTAAAAAAAAGTATGTGTGTACTTATGTACACGCGTTAGAAGTTATACTTCTTTGGCGTAACAAGATAAAAATGTTTTTAAAAGTTTTATTTTTCGCCTTATTCTACGTTTGTAGAAAACACGACACTAACAATAAAAAAAAGGTATTTAATACATTGTAAGTTTTATTATAACGCATTATCTAGATAAATAACTAAAATGTTGACTATAGCTAACTTCAGGGTGTCGTTTTTTCATCGTCAAAATTTACTCTCATCATTTTCCCTAACGCGCCAAAAGAAGTATAACTTCAAAAACTTTGTGATAAGTGTTCTCTGCAATCCATAGACATGTACATTCAACCAGTCGACCTCAGACTACACCGCAGTGTTGCGAGCTAAGCTCGTCCGTGTTACTCTTCCAGAGGACTATGATGATGGTCGCCATATATTTACTGGCTTCCGGCGACCGTACCCTTATTCCGAAACGCCATCAATTGGTTCACGTTAGGTATGGGTGTGCCAGTAGCACTCCCCCTGACGAAAAAGCCTTCCATTGAAATCGAAGAATATATGACTTTGAATGTAGATGTTTATAGCTACTTCTTTTTTATAAACGACAATAAACTCACGACGTTTCAGAAATTGTAATTGTAATTGTTTAGACAAAATATCGCAAGTTTTTTTTTATATTTTGGGGCAACTCAAACACGTGCATCTGATCCCAAACTAGGCAGAGTCTGTGCTGTGGTAACCAGAAAGCTGATAAACATACATACATACATTTTTTTTTTTCTAAATACATACTTATATAGATCACAATACACCCAGACACAGAACAAATATTCGTGCTCATCACATAAACATTTGCTCTGGGTGGGGATTGAACCCACGACCTCCCGTTTAGCAGTCAGGTTTGCTAACCACTACGCCAAGAGGCCCCGGCCGGTCTAGTTTATACCTATTTGACAATAGACTCACGACACTTTAGAATGATATCTGTAATTGATTAAACAAAATAGCGTTAAGTTCACACGTATTTGATAAAAGACTCACGACATTTCAGAAGTTGTAACTGTAATTGTTTTCTAAACTACTCCCTGTATTCTGATGAATAAAACAAAAAAAATCAAATCTGTCAAACGATCTACGAGTTCGTGTATTGATTTTTAGAGAGTTCTATATGATATTCTAGAATATTCCACACGCACACGAGTCTGAACGAAAACCATAGCACCATTGAGTGACTTGCAAACACAGCCAATTGACATAATAATTTTTATTAGTACGAACAGAGACTTAGAAACAATTGGCGTATTTTATATTGCGTTCTATAACGGACTTGGTTCCGTCTTAAGCGAATAAAAACCAAGCGAAGAACAACTATATTATGATAAAAAAGCGATCAAAGGTAAAGATAAAAAGAATTTAAATCAACAGATAAGTCACTAGGAATTTTATTAGGTCTTCCTGCAATAAGAAGTGCTTTTAGTATATCATCCCAATTCAAATAATAGCAGCTCAACGTAAGAAACCACGTGGGACGCCCCAGATTCTTAACCGTGACAATGAGATTTGAACACGCACTTTGCCAGTATGCATTTGATTCTCGCATTCTGAGCTTGTTAAGGTAATATTTTTAACTAAGTTTTCTTTTTTTTATTTCATTAGTTACCAAAACATTACAATATTACACTTGTGGCCGATTTTTCAATACTCAGATAAAGTGTCAGACAGCATTTATTCGACAGATAGTAAAAAAATGGATTTCTCAATAGTCAGGTAGGCTCTATTCGAAAATAATGCGCTTGCCCTTGGTAAAGAGAATACGAATTGAAATATGATGAAATGAAATTATACGTTAATTAAAATTGAAATGAAAAATAGAAAGAAATTATAAGACCGCTAAACAGTCGAATAACTTTATTCGTTTGGTAGTTATTTGACGTTTTATCTGACGATTGAAAAATGGGCCCTAAAAAAAGACAAGTACTTTACTTGTCTTTTTTGGTTTGACTTCTGGTAAAAAACCAAAAATTTCTCAAAAAAGTTTTTGCTTTGTGACACTGCGCCTTTATCACAGACCTACAGAAAAGAGATAGTTATTGACCACACAATCGCTTTGTCTCTTTCTTCAGACAGGTCAATTTTTTGGAGGCACTAGATGATGATAATTTTAGCCAAGATTAAAAAGTGGCGTGAGTCGTAAATATCTACACGAATGGAAGCCATGTGAGGCCGTAATCATAGATTATCACATCTGCTAATGTTTTAGATATATAAATCTCTTTATTGAGTAGCTAGATTTCTTTAGAATCTGTGGAATTTTTACGCAGGATTGTGAAATTTAAAAAGATTCTTGTCAAACGTCGTTTGGCGCGAAAGTGCATGAGAAATGGAGTAACGAATTGTATTTTGCTTTTATGAATATTACCATTAAGTTTAAAATATGTTAGACCTTAAATAGGTTACGTACTGAATTTTTTTAATGTGAAAAATAATATATTTACTCTATGTTTTGATTTTTTGTCTATATACATATTACCGATTATGACTGGCCTCGTGGTCTAGTGGTTAGCGAACCTGACTACTAGGTCGTGGGTTCGATCCCCACCCAGAACAAATGTTTGTGTGATGAGCAGGAATATTTGTTCTGTGTCTGGGTGTATTGTTATAAGTATGTATTCAAAAAAAATATTTATGTAAGTTTTTCAGTTATCTGGTTACCAGTACAGGCTCTGCTTATTTTGGGATCAGATGACCGTGTGTGAGTTGTCCCAACATATTACGATATTTTAAAGGAGAGAGTTTAAAAATGTTGACTGGTAACGTGTGTTAAAAAAGGAAATTATTTCTCCTTTTTTATTTTTAAAATGGATTGCATTTTTAAAACGGAAGTCATTTCTATTCATTACTTTGTCTGTGGTATAAACTGTTATTTTGCACAATGCAACGAACTTTTTGCATCAAACACCTTATGCAGCAAATTTGCAGCGCAGCTCGTAAAACTGTTTTAAGAAGACTAACTTTTTTTATAATCAAATCGATTATCGTTTCGTGAAAACCGTTTATTGGTTTTTAAAAGCATTTATCGATTAAATGTATCCAAATTTCTGCCAAATGTTATTTGATTTTTTTTATATTTTGGTTATAAAATATCGGCTTTATTTAAGGATACTTGGCAGACGAAAGATAATCGATAATCGAGCCGATACTTAATATATCGGAAATGACGTAAGCGAGGACTCGGAATAACGTAGGTGATAGGTGGTAGGTTGCCGCCCGGGGAAGTACAACCGCCACACCCAATTCTACCGTAAAGCAATTTATTGTGTTTCGGAAAGAAGGTATAGACGCCAGAGTTCACTTAATACGAGGCGACCATGGGTTGCAATGGCTCGTTTGCTACTTTTATAAAACAAAATATTTATTAGGGTAGCCAAACATACACAGTTTAAGCATTTTTGAATCTAGTTTCATTAAGCGTACTCTATCGTTGCTAGAAAAAAATTTTCGAATACTGCCTTGCTTTACGAAGTAGTACCTACAGGTCAGAAGCTTCTCTATCTCCTTGACCTAAATTCTTAAATAAAATATATGTAGAATAGTCGGTTATGCATTTTTTTATATGTGAATCGAATCCACGACCTCCCGATTAGTAGTCAGGTTCTCTAACCAGTAGACCACTAGGCCAGTCAATTTATTAAGATTATCTGCGTACATCGCTAGACAATTTGTTTTGCGGTCTTTGAAAATAAAGATCAAATACTCACTGGCCGGTACATTAAACTATAAGGGCCAGCCTTGTAAGATAGAAAAACTATTTAACCCTTCAACTGATTTGAATTTAGAATGGACAAGTCCGATCTAATCTCACCGGAGCAGCTGCCTGGCAGATGTACGCGTTCTGGTACACAAAAACACATAAGTCTTAATCGATGCATATTCAATTCCCAACCTTAATTATTAATATATAGGGTTAAATTTAAACTGTTATTATTTTTCATAGATGAGGTAATCTATTCCACAATTCATTGAAAATTGTATTTTATCAGTTGTCAGATAAATTTCAAAGTCGGTTGACATGATTAGTTAGGTGAAAGGTCAAAGACCTTGGAGGGAATGGAATTGATTTTATTGATTGTTTACATTTGACAGGTGGTATCCGCCATCTTTGTTGACAGGTTAAATTGGAGGCAATTATTTTGACAGATTTTTATATAATTTTCTGACATATTTCTAAGTAAAGAAGTAATATTATTGTTTTTTTTATAAACCCTGGCGTCTTTTTTGAAGAACTCGTGTTAAAGTCTGCTAGGAATGCCTCTGCAGGATGATCGTTCCATAACTTACACGTCCGAGGCAGAAATGATCCTCTAAAAAGGGCCGTGGAGGACCGCCACGAATCTGAAGGTGTGGATGGAATTTCAATGTTATATTATGGACTCTTTTTGTGTAAAAAGAGATGCGCGAAACTGCAGACGCAACTATGGACTTAGTGTGTTGAGAGTACACCCCTGCACTATTCGATACTCTGGATGTGAATGGGTTGCATAATCTAGTATAGCTTAATATTTTAATGCATACAATTACTTTGAAACAAAATTTACTTCAAAATCTCCTTATTAAAAGTTCCTCATTAGTTATCAAAGTAAATCAATCGTTAAAATTAAATAGTCTCATTATATTGTACTACTTCATAATTTTCCTACGAACAAGATTTACGAGCACAGGCGCCAGCAAACTGCTTTTTCTGCAAAGATTAAAATATCTTACGGTTAACTACATATGAAATATTTCTGCGAACTTTTTTCTGCAAAAACTAGAGATAAATACAGATCGTAAAGACAAAGTGGGGCTATAAAATTAAGAAAACCAGTGGGCGACAGCTGTCGGTTGACCCCGATGATAATTACGTCTTATTTATTATCTGTGGTATAGGTAATATTTATATATTCTTACTGGCAGCGTCAAGCGGATTTTGTTTTTTGTTTTTTTTTGTGTAGGTAAATGTTATGAGGTTGGTACTTGATACTTTGAGAATTATATACAAAAATTCAGTATAAAAAATACATGTAGGTACCTATACTATATAGGTAAACCAATATCATTACATACATACATACATACAATAATGTTTTTTGAATTTCGAATTTTAATAGCGCCTTACACGAGCAAACTTTGACAGTTCAATTATTTTAAAATTTTACATATTACTGACATATCGTTAACCGTATATCGCATTTCCGTGACGGGCAGCGCGCG
>DWNH01001540.1:0-11231 GCA_018249895.1 Tiana niger | reverse complement strand
CACGCACACATCGGGAACTCGGGAACACCCCTAACCCAGTGCGAGGGGACTGCCATTGCATATGTGTCATCAAGCTACCTATAACTTATATTCTCCTGGTACATGTAGCCCACATGCTCAACCCTTTCATCCACGTGGTCACACATTGAATGTACTTAACGCCATCGTACATTGTAATGCCACATGAGACGATGAACGACTACAGCGACATGTGTGGGCTGTTATTAAAGTGTGTGTAAATGATATTAGAAATGGAGTGGATCGTTTGCGTCTGTATAAGTACTTGTGTATAACAAGGTTCTACAGTTAGTATTAAACGGATTGTAGTAAAATATTACATATTTTGAGATAGTTAAAAAGCGCTTGGCGATTGTCTAACTAAACAGTCCAAATCCAAGTTACGACTACTAATGATACGTTGAATTTAATTTTTACTACACTTCGTACAAAAAAATCCAATTTAATGAATAATTATATATTAACTATTAATATAATAAATATGTATTTTTTTATTATTCTAATCGATCGATCTGACCCTCTTACTTAATATAAAAATACACTAATTGGTAAGTTGGGCACAGATATGGTTCTATAATTATTTTTACAGTGCATAAGAGGAAATTAAGAAAGAAAACAAATGATATCTTTTAAGGTAATTTTAATTAAATTGTTTTAAATAATGCGCGACCGCGAAACAAACTCGCACCGTCGCACACGCCCCAATGACGCAGTGACATGCGTCAACAACGACCGATGCACCAGGAACACAACTACGGCGAGAGGTGCGTTGCACGCTCTCTCTGTCTGTTATCGGTGCATTACGATAACCAGTGTTGCAGGGCCTGTTATTGCTGGGGGCGTTGACGCATATTCCTTTTCTCTCATAAACGATTTAACACAGTGCGTGACAGTGACGCAGAAGGGTTGGGGGAGACCATCGTATGTTGGAACCATGGTTCCAACGTTCTGCTACTTTTATACATCTTTCTCTGTCTTTCAGAGTTATCACGTAAACTTTTGTGGTTAACACCGAGGCTACACTTTATAGCTCTGTAATTTCAGTTAACTTCTTTCTTATGAGTCTTCGCAAACTAAAACTACAAATATCTAATTAATAATAAACAATAAAATAAATATAGAAATAAAAAGGTTTGTAAAATATTGAATTGAAATGGAGAGTGGCTTATAATTAATACAAAATATGTAAGTAAAATTAAGTTCGTTTATGCGACCGTTTTCTTACCATCGATAGTATCAAAATAATAAGTTGGGGGAAGAGATTTTCTTCGTGCAATCTTGTATGATCGCTTTGTTTTAAAAATGTTGGATCTTTTCTGACGGTGTGACTTTTGGTGCTTTTCAGTAAATAATATAACTAAAGTTTCTTTAAGGTTTGTTATCTATTTCATCATAAAAATCTTTAAAATATCATATCACATAAAATATATATTTAAAATATGTAATCTTTAATTAAGTTAGTTATTTTTAATAATAAATCTTCATCAACATACACCTTTATCAACTCTACGTTCAAGAAAAAATATTTAAGTTCGTTCACTTTTGGTTTAGTGTTTTCTTTGATTTATAAGGTTACTTAATTTTGAAGTCAGTAAAAACACTTTGGTACGTTAGATTCTTTCAGGACAGCACTAATTCGGACAATTTAAACCTTCTACGATGCAATAGTCACCTAATACTTCGTTTTCAGGCGCTTACCTTCTATTCAGTTTGATGCTCCTAGTAATTGAAATACTTACTAGCAGCGCGAAAACTATGAACCACGATCTCTACATAAATAGCAAAATAGATTTCTTCTTTATTACTTAAGTACTATTTACCAACCCGCATTTGGACAGTGTGGTGGATTGTAGCCTAAATTCTTCTCATTCGAAAGGAGACCCGTGCCCAGCAGTGGGACTATGATGGGTTGATGACTTAAGTACTGAGTATTTCAGAGAAAAACGAAGAGAAATAGTACCACAGCCACACCCAATTCTACCGTAAAGCAGTTTATTGTGTTTCGGAAGACTGATGTGGTTCCCGGAGTTCACTAAATACGACGCTAGTAACAACGCATCTACATATTTGCGATCTCAGGTAGGACTAAGGTACCTACTGCTTGAAGTTTGTAAGTGGACGTCGCCAGGTGGCCTGCATGCTCCTTTGCTATTTCTATTCAATAAAAAAAGAGAGAAACAGAAAACTTCCATCTGTTTTGAATTTTAATTAAGTACAAGTATTTACCACTAGTATTGCGCATTTAAAAACGAAATCACAAGTATCATCAATATCAACTAAGTACAGAAATATGAGTCGTTTAAAAATTTACGATTCTACTTTTTTTATTTTACCCTAAACCGTATGTCGGATAAAAAAGTTATTTTGTATTTCGAAAAGTATTCTTTTCCGTTATTTAATAAATTAAAATAATTTTCTTAAAAATAACTCTGTAGCAATACTTCCTTCCAAAGGACAGGGAAAAATATTCTGAATGCTATAGTTAAGATATGACGTGCGCTGCAGAGACATTATTGTACTCTTACAATGCCATGATGTCCTGGTAAAAAGTGACGTCATTGACACCATCCTCTTTACCTTGTCGTAAAAAAAATTATGAAAAATTCACTCTGACTTTAAGTGAAATATAGAAGGTTGAAGAAAACAATTTGATGTGGAATTTTTACATACCACAGTTTTAAACACTGATTATGCTAATTGCTTATCGAATTTATAAATGAAAATTATCTGTATAGAATGCAGTAGAATCCATGCTACACATGCTAGCTTAATTGCACACATAGCTTAATTTGATGTTTTACATTACATTAACTGATTACAGTTGATTGCTTTGTAAAACTAAATAAAAAATAATTCTTGAAGCCAACTTTGTCGCTAACTAAATTGAACTGAAAATAGCGTTGGTTTTCGTTTTACTTGTCGTGCGTGTGCTTCTGATTTGCATATTATACTACAGATAAACACAGGTGTTGCTCCTATAATCAGATATTTGAGAAACCTTGATAAAAGTGTTTTAGACTGACCTAAATAATGTTAATTTTTCTTAGATTCCATTCTAACTGCATGCTTTCTTGTTGAAACTTTATTTTCAAAAACGTAATCTAGATAAAAACCTATTAATAAAACAAAATTATGAAACTTTGTCGGTGTCAAAGCAAAAAAAAATACACTGAAATAAGAGTGTAATACAAAGAATACAACATACAACGAAACTACGAACTAATAATTAAAAAAAAATCTTTGAACATACAAACGCCCCTCAAAACTACTTTAAAGATCTTGATGATTATTACCTACAATTCCTACAAAACCAAAGCAAAAGTTTAAAACGCCAAACGTCCACTTTCTGAATGTACCTCGTTTTAATGAAATATAAAAACAAAACGAGACGTTCCCGCCTTTATCGCCCACTGTTCCCATTGGTCCCTTTCATTGTGTGACCATGACCGCTACCAACAATCGCCCGGGTGCTACCCACTGTCATCCCCACACAATAACTTTTTACTGTTCTACAGGAACTTTCATCTCCTCAAAACCCATAAATACCTAGTATAAAAAGGGGGCATGTCATTGTTTTCACGCACACGCACTTTTTGCATTAACTGAGTAAAGTTCGATTGTTATGCGTGTGCTAGGTTAGTGCAGTTGCCTATATTTTGATTCTCATGTTAAAGTGGACTTAAAAAAATATGGGAAATAAAGGGTTGAATAATGTGAATGTTATATATGATTTACATAAGTTTTAAATGACATATATTACCCTAAATAATGTTTTCAGACTAATTCGAGCAAACTTTTATTAGTTACACAATATACCTAATATTGTATACAATATACCTATAAGTTTCCGCGGTGTACCAAATAATGTAATTTTTAAATGTTAACCAGCCAGATGTATAATAATTTTTTAAATAATACTTTAAGGATATTCAAAGTAATTCAATTTCGATTTTGAATTAATTTTGGCTTTGTGTAGTGTGTGTTACTCCTCTAGCGCGGAATGCAGCGATGATCGCAACACAGCACGACGCGGTTGCATTATGCACCGGAGTGAATGGCCGCTACTCCACGTCACGCGTCGTATCTGCGTTCATTGCCTTACCCTTGAGAACCTCGTCCTTTCGCAGGACGACGCATTACGTTCAACCTCCTATAATTATTTGTTGCCCTGGTGATCCGCAGGATATTTTGTCCCTTTGGGAATAAGCTCAAGCGTCCTAAGGGAATATATACGATATAATAAACAGTTGTCGATACATAATTAAAGCTTTGTACAGATGACTCGTAATAAAAAAAAGCCTTTTCTTAATTTTGGAGCCATCTGCTAGTATCCATCTTAACTTATGTTAAACTGGACAATATTAAACATGGCGGTACTCTTTTGTTATTTCATGTCGACGGGCAACAGGTATGTAACTAAATTAATGTTACACAAACAAAATTATAATAAGTGAGTATTTATGGGAGTAAAATAAATTAAGTAGCATTACTATTTACGGTTGTTATTAAATTAACGTTTAATCTTTGAAGTAAACACTTAAGGCGCGTTGAGCTACTTTTGTTAGGAAAAAAGCTTTGTGTCTATGTCACCGACATACTATACCTATGAGCTTGACTAGCAGTGAATTTTGTTGAGAATTAATTTAATTAAAATGAATTTAAAGATATATAATAAATTAAATAAATGTATTGATTATTATACTTTGTACTTGGATTTGCCTAGCCCAATATTTGTAGACTAGGTACATATATGTTAACTAATAACTTAATAACAATATTTTGCACTACTGCCTCTAACTGAATTGAGAAGTATATTCAACTATGGCTTTTAGAAGCTGGAGCTATAAGGTGCATTTTCAATATTTCATCACATCAGTTTATCCTTAAACAGCCACTAAAATGGGAAAGGACAAAAGTAAACCTTCTTAAACATTCTGTTGTCCTGCTAATTGTTGACGTCATTCCAATAGATTCCACATCCCTTGGGTACCTCTCGAGCATTGACCCTGCGTAATAAAGAAATCCAGTCATATTTTTTCATTTACACATCATGAGCATGGTACGCTCTTTAAGCATTTTTATCTTTCTAGCCAAGATAAACCAGTACATTTTTAGGTATTTTTAATTAAAATCCGATTAGGGAATTAGAAAAAATGCATGTATCTATTTTAGTCACGCAATTGAAATACTGATTTATAATTCTTTTTCTTGCGTTTATTTCCAATAATGTTATATAGGCCACCTACGCTTGGAAACACGAATCGGTCCTTATCAATCCTTATACGAACTTTCACGGGATATCGAAATGGCTGGGGGAGTGGTGACTGAGCGAACGAGAGGAGATGAACCCGACCATCCCTTTTTCTGTCGCACACACGAGCTTTCGAAAGCTCCTGTGTTTGTGACCTCCCTTAGCTTTCTGTGATCCTGGTGTATTCCCGCGTTACTATCGTCGCTGTCGCTAGCCGCTTTCTCCTTCTGATAAACTGTTTTAGGATCGTATCTATGAAAAGAGAAGTGATCAGTTTGTCTCGTTCCTTTCCCTATTCTGAATTATATTAACAAGATAATGAAGACGTATGTTGAGTGTAGAGACGCTCTACATCCTCGAGCCTCTACTTTAAAATTACTTTATTAATAGTGATCAGGTACATTTTTGTACGATTCACTCATAACATCATACACACAAATAAAAACGAGTACTTAAATAAAGGTAATCTTCAAAGAGAATCAAAAACAAAATGTGTTTATTGGACCACTTTTCATAAATTGTAGCATAATAAATATCATTTAGCAAATAATTTCATTTGAGATAATCTACAATAATAATAATAAAGTGTAAAGTTTTGTCTATTTATTTGTAATGGACAAACTGAAAAACTATTAAACCAAAAAAACAAGATGTTATTTCACAAATAGAAAACCACGTTTATTGTGAGTAATATCAGCTATATTTTATTTAAAAAAATAGAAATCATTACAACAATAATAATAATGAAATTTGATTTAAAATTTGTATATAAAAGGTATTATTTGGCGTGCGCTGCGTAAACTATTAATGATACATAAACCATGTATAACTACAAATGTCTGATGATGATTCCTGTTTAATACCATTAGGTATATAATTTCAAACAATTTCCATTTCATTTTCAGCCACAATCGCCGCAAGGAATTCTCAAATATCTCCTTCGACCACCACACTAATGTCGACTATACCTACGCTCCCAATGTCGCGGACGCCGGCCACGCGCGCCATCACCCAGGAGCTGCCGACCGCGGCGCCCTTGCCGCCAGTATGCGCGGCCGCGACCAGCACCACCACGCCTCTGGGAAGGCTTCGCAGCGCCATGAGGAATACTAGCTTCACGCAAATGAATGCTTTCTTTGACGCTTTCTTAATTTTCTACAGTGACGAACATTTGGTAAGCATGATTAATATTTTCCTAAGCGCTCTATGACCTCTACAACACAATCATATAAAAATAAACAAGCAATCAAACAAATAATGAGCTTCGTATATCAATTTAACTAAAATTGACAATATCACACTTCTTTTATGCGACTATAAATTTCGACAAGGAATTTTCACCATTGATAACAATAACCATTGATAAAACTGTTCCATCCCTACTGACTTTAAGAATTGTACCATTCGTGGACTACAGAGTTTAAACGCAGCGTTAAAAAAGTGAATTAAGTACAGAGAGACTAGTCAAGAGCTCACGTATATTATAATATGGTTATGTACGAACCATGAAAATTAGAGGTGCGTACGTAAATTGAAGGACCAACAGAAATATTATGCCAAAATTCAATTACTAGGTTATCATCATTCTCTAGAATTAATAAAATACAGAATGAAGAGCCAAGCCCCGAAGAGCGTCGGCTGGAGTACATCAGCGGATGGGAGGGCGCGGGCACCGCGGCGGTGCTGGCGGACGGCGGCGCGGCGCTGTGGGTTTCGGCCGGCGACGTGCGCCGCGCGCGCGCCGCGCTATCTTGCGCTTGGCTGGTGTTGGACGGCGACGACCCCAGCCAGCCCACCATTGCTGAGTGGATTACGGTAACCCCAACAAACCATTAATTTACTTAATACACCGTTAATGAACACTTGTTCGAGGTTTTAACACAACTTGTACTTTGCGGTCTATATATATAGATTTGCCCTTAAAATTTGCTCAAGCTTTTGTCAAAATCTAATCTAGTTATAATAGTATATGCTACTTTTATAAAAGTTCCTTTGTTTAAAATAACATTTAAAAACACATATTGTTTTGTTTTAACTGCTTTAAATTTAGCATTCTTTCCTCATTCATGTTCTCTTGTGATCCTTTCATATATATATATATATATATGTATGTATGTGCTGACATTTCTTCTTTCGTTCTTTAACCTGTAAAATCGAGTGCTGAACATGTGTGTGCATACTGCACGTGCATTTAAATGCAACGTGCATCTATATACAATAAAGCCTTTTTAAAGACAAAATCCGAGTCAATGTTGATTAACGTATCATTCCTGCATTCAACAGGAACGTCCAATTAGAAATGGTCGCGTCGGCGGCGACGCGCGGCTGACGTCCGTCAACGAATGGCAGGTCCTCTCCAGCGCCCTGCAGCGCGAAGGCCTGCAACTGTTGCACGTACCCACTCTCATCGACCAGCTGTGGAACGATGAACTCGACCCAGCTCGCCGAAGGCCTGAATTCTCGAGGATTGTCGCTAGCTTACACAATACCGATTATACGGGTAAACAAAGTAACTCATTTTTGTTTATGAATGAAACACATGATAATAAGTTACGATAAACAAATGATAAAAAAGCACGTTGAGCTGTATTTTTCATCATGTCACAAAATAAATCTGCATTCTTCAACAGGTGTTAGTTGGCGCAACAAGATAAATGCGGTAAGAAACGAGCTGAAAGCATTACAAGTCGATGCGATGATAGTGACGGCGCTCGACGAAGTGGCCTGGCTTCTGAATGTTCGTGGAAAAGATATACCATACGCCCCCTTATTGAAAGCTTTTGTGGTAATAAGCTTGAGAGAGGTTAAGGTGTATGCGCCTCCTGGAAAATTAGCGATGCCAGTCCGAGAAGCCCTCGCTGTTTATAATTGCTTCGCTACTTCAAGCAACTGTACCAAGTTAGTATATATTAAAACATCAGGTAAGAAAGAAGTATCTTCAATTACGACTGTCAAACATTAGACATTTGTGAAAATAAACAAGCATAAAAGTTCTGAATTCTAGGGTTTAAAATTTCTGTTTACATTCGGAAACCATTTCCGTAGGTACTTAAGCCCTTAATTTAATCGTGGTTCTATTTAGTTTTAATTTTAAGTACGCGGTTAAATTAAAAATTTCTCAACAACTAAACTCAACAAATTTTAATGTCTATTTATGAACTATGTATAAGCAAAAATAACCTTTTCTTTAAATCAAATTTTACAGAGTCAACGAATATTCCACTATTTATGCAGACTTGCGTCGAATAACGGAGAGTAAAGTACTCATACCAACCGGAGGTACCTTCCAACGAGGGGCATCGGCTGCCATCGCGCAGAGCGTTCCGCAGTCAAAGCGGATATTCCAAACATCTCCTATTATTTACTTGAAGGCACAGAAAAACCCGGAAGAAATCAAAGGGATGAAGAAGGCTCATTTGCGAGATGCTGTCGCTATGTGTACTGTCTTGAGTTATATAGAGGGCATGGTATGTAATTTTCTACAGGTGGATGTCAATTTTTCAGACAATTTTTCTACCATATCTATATGAGATGTATCCTTCATATTATAATTATATGACATAAATATATGTATTTATACATTAAATTCTTGATTGAGGTTGTACCTACATAGATGCGCATTTACCGCCCTTTATATCCAAAATGTTTTCGATATTACCTACTGGTACTTTCCCAGTCGACACCTGCATTTATGTTCGCGTGTAATAACTACAGATCTATTTGTTTCTGTTCAAACCGTAGGGGAAAGCCGGGCTTAACGAAATATCCTTCGCAATGAAAGTTGATATGACGCGAGCGACACAGGCCAGTTACGTGGGGCTCGCGATGCGCACGCGCGTCGCCTTCGGACCCAATGGCGCCGAGCCGGAGTATCGCGCGACCAATGCTACCAACAGACGCGTGTTCACCAACTCCACCGTAATTGTTCAGTCTGGAGGACAGTACAATGGTAAATCAAGTAAAGATTAAAAGATTTCAAAGCAATGATATAGTAAAGTATCTTATAAACAACCAGAATTAGAAGCTCCTAGGCGCTATTAGAAACCCAGTCAAGAAACCGTAATTTAAATTTTAAAGAAGAAAAGTAAGTTTAAAGAAACTAAGTTTAAGCCATAATCAGTTATAAGGGCTTGGTTTTGACGAATATTATGTGTTATATTCAATACAATAATCAAGGTTGACTTCACTGAGATATACTAGATTCCAAAATAAGTACCATTCAAAGCATTTTCAATGGCACAATGATGTATGATTATTAGATTGTTAATGTTACACTATTTTAAACTTCGCATTTGTTTAACAACTTCATCATAGGAATAAAGCAATGTAAACCACGAATTTTGTGATTTTTCGATTTCGGCGTAGTTGCATGCACAATTAAGTTTAAACAAAACTTTATGAGTAGACGACAAACACGGTAAGGACAAACTAATTCAGAATACTAAGTCAAAATGTTTTAATGTTATTTATTTATTTAAAACGTAATGGCAAAACATTGCCAGAGGGAACGACAGTAGTAACGCGAACGCTGCACTACGGCGCGACGTCGGGCGAGGAGCGGCGCGCGTACACGACGGTGGTGCGCGCGTTGGCGGCGCTGGGCGCGCTGGTGGCGCCGGCTGCGCTGCCCGCCGCGCACACCGACCCTGTCGCGCGCGCGCCGCTCTGGGCCTACGCTCAGGACTACGCGCCGCCCACAGGACACGGCGTGGGCGCCGCGCTTAACCGTCGGGAAGGTATTATTGGTTGTTATGCAGTGAGCCTATTAGTTGATTTTCGGTGTAAATAGCTTGGTTGAAGTTTGGACTACTGGGACGTCGGAATTCAATCTTTATACTTCTCATTTTCTATAATCTGTGCGTATATTACTATCTATATATAATCAATTATTACTTAGTTTTCGAGTTTGACGACCTAAACACTTACATCTGAAAGGATACCCCTGCCCAGCAATAGGATAATAATAGGTTAATTAATTACAATCAAAAAGACAATCTATACAGATTTACTAGGGTAGATTACATGATTACATTAAGGTAGAGTACATGGGCCTTTATAAAGGACTGCAACTCTACTACACCGCCCATCGTACAACTGTACCGATAGAAAAGGTATTCTGGAATTGTTGGCCAAAAAGCCGATCTGAAAATACAACGAAAGTCCAAAAAAAAATTTAATTTAAAAAAATTATTTTTTAATATAAAAATAATTATTTTCTTTCAGATCCAGTGGTTATTGATTATCGACAAGATGCTAATTTGCACACGTTTCGAGAGGGATATTTTATTACAACCGGTATAGAATTTACTTGAATTATTTCCTAATTCCTAAATTTAATTTTTTACAATTCTATTTAATATTTTCTTTATTCTATTATTGATTTTAAAAGATTTCTTAAATGTAATAAATATAATAAGTTTGCAAAGTTTCAATTAAATCCGATGTCTCAAAGTGGGTAGTTTAAAGATCCCATTACATACAAACAAACATACATACCTACATACAGGTGAAGCTAATAAAAGCGTGTTAAAATCATAATATGCGTTAACGATTAGGTACTCTAGTATTTTCGTTGTTCATACGAGATAGTGGCCAGTGGCAAGTTACCACCAGAGTTTAGGTCCACCTACTGTTTTAAAAATATATGAACATAAATAATTGTATTTTGTTTTCAGAGCCCGCATGGTCGGAACAAGGGAAGTTTGGCGTGCGGCTCGGGAATGTTCTCGAAGTTATCTCTAAACCTAACGGATATCTAGGATTTCGGGAGGCGACGCTTATTCCCTTTGAACCTAAACTTATTAACAAAAGTATGCTCACGGAGTACGAGGTAACATATTGCTTTAAATTTATTTACAGACACAATACTTAATACTTACGTATACCTCATCATCAACCCATCGTAGTCCCACTGCTGGGCACGGGTTTCCTCTCGAATGAGAAGGATTTAGGCCACAGTCCA
>DWNH01001539.1:0-11232 GCA_018249895.1 Tiana niger | reverse complement strand
ACACAAACATTTGTTCTGGGTGGGGATCGAACCCACGACCTCCCGTTTAGCAGTTAGGCTCGCTAACCACTACACCATGAGGCCAGTCAGAAATGTAGAGCATTGATAAACTAAACCGGGTTCGATCTCCGCAAGCACCTCTAAGTTTTTTTTAATATTATGTGCGTATTATAAATTATCACTTGCTACAACCACTACAACCCAATGAAACATTAAAATATCTAAGTCATTAAATTAATATAAGTAATTTAAAATACCAGATAATAGACGTGTTATATTATTCTTAGACTAGAATCTATTAATACACGGTTTAAATGAGGCTATCTGACTCATCTAACCCTACTCATATCCGTCTTAGCACGTTTTAAAGTATTATCAGCTAAACTCCTTTCTTATCCTACCGCAATCGCGTTCCTCTTAGTGCAACTAAAAGCAAGATAAAAACTAAACGCAAGGATTTGTATGAGTAATGGCCCGCAGATGTTTCGGAAATTTCGGATGTTACAAACGTAAAATCAAAAATAGAAATTAGGGGTTAGATACGCGCCCTTAAAGATTGTAATTAAAAAGCATACGTTATCGTTTGATCGCACCACCCAGGTGACGTTTGATGATTGGTCGGGCGGTCGGAGGTAGTTCCACGGAAGCAATTAAATTCTGTTTTTTTATTAGTCTTTTGAGGTCTTCGAATTCTTTTGCTTGTTATGTTATCATACTTCCATACCACGAAAAGAATAAGAACTCACTAGCTTTTTTATAAAATTAGACGAAAGCTTTATAGCTACCGGAAGATTTTTAAATGTTTAATTTGTACGCAATTTATCTTTATATGCAATATATTACGTACACTTCAAGCACTCATTAAAAGCGTAAGAAACGAAGACTCCGTCTCAGCAAAAGGATCCTCCGTCCCGATGACCGGATGGAGTGGTTCTAACTATATAACTCATTTAAAATATTCCATATACAGCTATGTATATGATTACAATCAATGTAATGTAAGTAATACAATGTAATGTTATAAATAATAACTTTGTAATAAATATAAACTAATAAATATAAAAATATAAGTTCTATAGGATAATATTTATATTCAATTAAAAAAAAGACATTATTTCTTAATAACATATGAAAACGATTATTACTCGTGTACGTAATAACCGTTCTGATGTGTTACATAGGTCAGTATTAATTTCAATTGTGTTTTATTTCTTTATACTGAACCACATATGCGTAGAAACGTCACTTGTAAAAGTAATCCCTAGCTTTCCACATACATTAAACACACCATTAAACTACAAAAAACTATAATTTCCTATGGCTTGCTTTTCTACTCAAACGCTCCGAGTTCCCAGGAAATGAAAAAAAACGGACCTCATTACAAAGAACATATGCGTTACATTCCTCGCCGTTAGCGCTATTCCCTGGCGAATTTAAATTTGTAATTCTTATATCTTCCTCCTACCAATAAATGTGGTGGGTTTATAAAAAACTGGCTCCTCCCACAGACGGAAACAGCTGCAGTCCTAATAATTACTTCGGTACGCATTGGGTACCTTTGCACGTGACTCGGTGCTATGGTGCCTTGACGTAAATAAATAAAATTAAAAGTTACCTTGAGTATCCCGAGTCTAGAAGTTTATCTTGATTAAACTATTCCATGTGCGTCCTGCGCAAGGGTGTCGTTCGTAGCGATACGAAGTCACCGTGTTTAGATATTTTATTAGTATCAAATTTTTGACATTCTTAGTTTTGGTACATTGGAGTATTACAACTTTATATATGAATACGTTGATTCAACCGTACATACATATATGTATGCATTCAACGATGCTAACCATATATGCATTCAACAAGGATACCTACATATTTTCAAATTCAAGTACGTATTTATTTCTTTTGTTTCATTACAAGTAATCTGTAAAATTGTTAATTATTACAATGTTAAAAAATCTTTCGGTCACAATTTTTAAATATTTTTACTGAGTATTTAAATAACATTTTAAATCAGTATTATCTACATTGCACAAGTATTTTATCTACTTAAAATTGTAATAAATGTTTGAAAAGTATGGACCTAAATACCTGGAATGAATAGTTAAGCTGTTACTAAATTACTGTCTGATCACAAATTTACTGAGAATATTTTTATTATAATGAAAGTAATACTAAAAAAGAAATTAAATATTTAATGAATTATTTAATTATTATTTTATATTGCAATAGTCTTCTATACTTAAGTAATTATATAAAGAAAACATAGGAAGTACAGAACTACTTCACAGATATGAAGTCATTGTCGTAAATATAATCGTGTTTTTTTTTTCTTTCGTTAATTTTCGAATTACATCTATTAGCCTATTGTGCTTTTTTACTGTACCTACAATATTCTGTAATTAGACATTTGTTACAAATTTATAAAAGAAAAGCACGAAAAGAAAGTTTAAAAAGAATCAATAATATATTATCAAAATGTTGCCATCACATGTAGTCTGTATAAAAAATCGTCTGTATTTTTAATGGCTATAAGTAGGTCATCTATAAACGTTGTCATCTAAAATTTTACTACATTCATATTTTTAATATAAACACAGTTATGACAAGAGCTAATGAATATATTATTTGTTTATAAAGCTGTACCGGAAGGGTTTTTATTATGAGATCTCCTACGCATCGCGCTGTTGCACGATAAGTGGGTTTACGACAGACGATTGATTTTTCCGCTGAAGAAAGTGTACCAAATATTAATCGTATATATCGCTTTATTTTATTTATAAGTTTACTATTGTTTAAATTGGTCAATTTTATTTCAACGCTGTCTGACAACACCGATTGCAACAATAATGTATTAAATTATTATTGGAGAAAAAATTTAACTGTGTATCAAAAATAACATCAATCATCAATTATTTTTTAATTCCTAACCTAACGCTAATCGTCGTTAACCGATATCAGACTCCTCCAGAGATTTCTAAATAATTTATATGGACTCTCATAGATATTTACGGTTTTGATAGCTCAGGGCATTCTTCGCTACGAATTTTAATCATTTAAGAAATGAGAAACTATAGATCTTTAATAATGAACTACTTCATTCACTAGCAATTAGCAGTATTGTGTTGTTCAATTTTCAAATTCTTTAAAAGAAAAAATCATATAAAGCTTTATGCCACCGAGCTCTTTGTTTTTTTTTCAGATATCCACTGTCCTCGCGTCTATCGCAACGTTATAACTACAATTTTATTTTAAAACTTTTACTACTAGCCATTACCGGACTAATATACAGCTTGTCCTATGTTACCTTATGTAAATGTAAATTGTGTCATAAAAGACTGGAATAAGAATTAATGTTAGAGATTTACGACAAAAACATAGATTTTAGGTATTTCGATAATAAACCTGCTTATATAAAGCAACTAATATGTTTCCAAACAGTAATAAAATTGAGCTTTGGAAGTGATTCGATTGAAGGTTCTCGATTGGTTAGTTCCCTGTGACGAACTAGCAAAATATGCAAAAAGCCAGTAAAATTTTATTATGCCATTTTCATAAGAGCTGCCATCAACACTTTCGTAATAAACCTGTCCCGGGCCCGATAACATCACAATCTCGACTTTAACCAAAAGCTAAAAGGCCGTTTATAGGGACATAAACGTTTATAGAATCATAAAGCAGAACCAATCTATTGTTTCGAGGCAGCCTACGCCTTGCGACGACATAACTAATCGAGCTATTCCGCTTTTTGTCCCCACCGGACACATAATCAATTGTCACCTCGAGTTCGAATATTTTCCACCGAAGGTCTCGATGTCTCACATCCATTTAGAACAGGTTTGGGATGGTGTGTCGTCTATAAACGATCGGGTATCGTGTTGCACTGGAAAAAAGGTGATGAGTGGACGAATAGGAAAAGTGTTGGCGCGAATGGATGGCCCGAGCGCGCTACACGGGGCTACGCGATGGACACGATTTAGAACCGAACGTAAACACAGCAACACTTGATATCCAACTATCCACCCGGGTCATATTACAGAGCACAATTAAGCTATTTATTGTACATATCAAATTAAAGGAAGTTGCAAAATAAAATTCAATCGTCTAACATATTCGATATCATTGACAGATCACTACCGCTTGAGTTATGTAGTCACAAAGATTGTGAAAGAGTAACGAATGAGGTGCGAACAGCGACACATTGATCATTGAAATATTGATTAGCTTCAATAAGTGCAATCGATTCGATCTACTTGATGTATTGCTTCGATTTCTTTGCGTCACAAGTCACAATTTATTAATTCGAACTGGCCATTCACATTGTACACTGTATCTTTACCATCATGTTTCTAAATAATTGAATCGTTGGTTTTTTTCTCGTGATCGCAATTATTTTACTGTACAAAAATATTAGTAGTACTATTTTCTATGCCATTGAACTACAATACACGAACTGCTGATAACATTGTTTTCATAATACCGTTTGTCAGGTCACTATGGATAAACCCACTGTAATAAGTGTGTCGGACTTCAATCACGAGCTCAATGAATTTGCTCTTGTCATAATTTTAAAACATGACTATGATACATAGTTCTTTGTAACAGCAAAATCAATCTGTGGCTGGGCCCACTACCTCTCAAATACGATGAGACAGTGCAGTGCAATCAAAAGTCAATTAAAGTGGTGTTTATTCATCCTGTTGCGGTCCGACGATGATTTATAGTTTCGCAGCGGGTTCTCGGCGCGAGCGCACTGTCGCGGCGGCTCTTTAAAATTAAAACCTTTCGACCACGGAGTGATCTTATCCCGCTCGATCAATTTAGATAAAATAAATATTTATACATTCGAATGTGGATGGGTGAATAAAGCGATTCAGTAAATTGATTATGTCTATGAAAGGTTTCTTTCCACTCTTGCCGTTTGAGCTTTGATTATTCGATTGCAATAAAATCATAAACGATAAGATAAATCTAGAAATGTCCATTCAATTGTATCTGATAAAATTAACACTGTAAATATAAAGTGATGAATGATTATAATTTATTATCAAGTCTACTCGTACAACTTTATTAAAATTAATATTCAATGACGTTAATCAATTTAACAATGAGTCCTGTGTAATGTGTATGTATTCTTGAGAAATTTATTGGTGAATGTATGAGAATTATAAAAAATAATTAGAAAATAACCAAAAATTAATTAAAGTAAAAAGAAGAAAAATATTTAGTTTCATTTAAAAAAAATTAAATCAGAGAAATATGTGTAGTGTTTATAAGGAATAATTAAAAATCAATTTAGTAGACAAAAATATTAATTTATTCATACTCTGCGTTTGGAAGCGTAATAAATACGTTTTTGTTTATGTTCTAGCTAAAAATTACATCACAAATTATATGCTTACACTTAAAAATAGCTATTTACAATTGACTAGGGTACAATTCAGTTCTTCAACAGCTTTATCTTAATTAATTTATATACATACTTACTTATTACGTACATCCATACTTAGATACAGGTATTTTTATATTACACATCTCACTTCATATCTTTTATCAACATAAGTACCTAAATTTATCACAAACAAGTCATTTTTCCTGTCATAACAGGAATTAATTTATTGAGGAACCTTACTATACCAGTTTCATACTACAATCATAAGGAATGTATTAAATTAAATAAGAAATATACTAGTTATTAAAGACTGAAATAATTTTACTAAATCACACGACAGAATTCAATCGAAGATTTCAAAGAGAATCATACAATTTAACGAAGCTCTGTAGTTTGGTATTTTAAATTGATTTTTTTATTATTTAATCTCTATTACTTACTTCGGCCCCTAATTAGAGAACAGGTACATTTATTTACAAATGCAAATGAAATTATTCATGCGTATACCACTAATATCGTTATAATGGTCATTAGGTACTTAGAGTACTAATATTTTTAAAATGTACAAGTTTTTTTTTACAATTTATAGACAATATTCAGCACCAACTTAGACCAAATTCTGTTTTGACAATTCGACATTATTATATGAATCCGTAACATGTGTTAGTTGAATAACCAATTAATTAGTACGTACATTATAAGAAAAATTAAACAAAGTAAGTTTTTCTTACATTAGTTGGCCTTGTGTTTGACATTGGAATTTGTTGAGCTGGTCTTAGTGGACGCTCCTCACATTGATGGTTGTCTATTGAAACATAGCTATGATGATGAGGCAAACGGTCGTCCGGACGACCTTCACTACTCGCCACCGAGCAAGTCTCGTCCTCGGTACTCCGTGCAGATACCTCAGCACTCGCGCTCGTTGAGTGCATGGGACTGGACATCATAAGAATAGGTGGCGCCATACCATACTTGTACCATGGATCGTGAGACGTAGGCGGCGCCGTATACCGTAAGTTACCGTGCCTCCCAAAACCCTCTCTATTACCAGTTTTTATATTATTGGCGTTATGAAGCGTCCGGTTGGGTAATGTCACGTCCACGTCGGGTAACCGAAAATTTAGCTTTTCCCAACAGTTTTTTTCACCCCACACTATCACTGTACACGTTTTGAGTAAAACTTTTAAGTCCGGATCTATATTTATGGCACTAAGGTCCGTCGTCACTAGAAACACTATTTTTTGACGTCTATGCCTAACATTCACTGAATTGATAGCACTTTGGATCGCCGCTTTTGATTCCGGCGCATACCATTCCTGCTGTAAAAAGTTTATCGATAACACTATCACTAGTCTTTTTGAACTTTCCGATGCACTAACTAAACTATCACTTGAACGTCTTTCAATTAACTGTAAGTCTCTATGTTGTAGGCACAGCGAGTGTCCCATGTTTTCTAGCTCGGAACTCACCGCTCGTGTCACGAAATCTTCGTCTCGTGGATTATACACAAAGAAGGCGTCAAATCGTTTATTTTTATTATCATTGACGTCCTTCGGAGTTGAACTGAATACTCTTATACCATATTTTGAATGCATCCACAATTTAAAATCTTCTCGAAACCAGAACAGTAAAGCGAACGTTAGTAAGAGTATGATTATTACGACAACTACGACGATATATGGTATATAATTTTCGACACCGTCATTCGATTCGATGAATAACCGTTTTAGAGTCTCAGTGCCGGTCTCCTCTGTAGTGGTCTCTGTTTTACATTCTTTAGCTACGGTCGCGATGGTTTTATTCATTGGTTGTCCGTGAGCAAAGTAGCACATCATGTTCTCGGTATCTTTAGATTTTTTTATTAACCATTGATTCAACTGAGCAACGTCTTTACAATCGCATATCCAATTGTTTCCATCTACAGAGACACGTGTACGAGGATTGCTGTCGGTAATGACTCTCCACGGCATGTAGTCGACATAACCGTTATTATCAAGATCCAAGAACTCTAATGATGATAAATAATTAAATGTGTCGTTCTCTATCACTTTAATTTTATTATCTTGCAAGTAAAGCTCGTTGAGATTTTGAAGCCTCGTGAATTGTGTATTTCTCAGTACCTCTAATTTGTTGTTTTCTAAGTGAAGTACTCTTAGCGATTCAATCCCTTTAAATGTTTTGTTTTGTATTATATTGATGTTGCTATTGTTTAGATACAAAACTTGAAGTCGTTTTTTGCCGATAAATACGTGATTTCCTAATTCTTTCAAATCGTTTCCATCCAAGTAAATTTCGGTCGCATCCATTGGTATTTGGTCCGGTACGTGATCGTAGCCAGCGCTCGAACAATCGACAACGTTTGAGTTCCAGGTGAGATCATGATAGCACGAGCATTTATCTGGACAAGTCATCTTGCAATCACACGCGTCAAAGTCACAACAATGACACAGGTTGAAACAATGTGAATCGTACTCGCATAAAAATTCTGAAGATTTTACTTCAAGCAAAAGCATATCCATTTTAGTTCGTGAATGGGTTAAAGAGCATCTTACACTTTCTAAATCCATTACTCTCGGGCGCTGCCTGAGGTCACTTAATTGGTTAATTCTCTGCAGCCAATCCATTGTACAGTCGCACTCAAATGGGTTCTCACTTATATAGAATTCGGGCAAATCTTTATCATCTGATACGGATGATATAGCAAAAGCTCCAACATCAAGAGTTTTCATCTTATTTGAATAAAGCATAACTTTATTCAGGTTATACTTTTGTAAGAATGTTCCAGGGTTTATTTTTTCTATGTAGTTATTGTTCAAAACGATAGTTTCTATGCTACTCGGAAATGAAAATTCATCTATAATTCTCAATTTATTATTGCTGACATCCAGCATCTTCACGTTACATGATTCTTTGACACCATACGTATCGTCTAGTTTCTCTATTTTATTTTCATGCATATCTAACCATTCAAGGTTAGCCGGTATGTAACTGTAATCAAACCAAAGCAATTCATTGTTTGACATATTTAACCAAACAAGAGGTTGAGTATTAGTAAATATTCCTTTCATGTCTACTAACTTATTACCATCTAACCCAATAGCCTTCAATTGCAAATTGGAAGCGAAAGCTCCATCATCAATTTGGTCAATGTTGTTTGACGCTAAATTTAGTATTTGAAGAGATGGGAGAGCGGCAAATGTGTCTTTAGATATTTTTTCTATTTTATTTCCCACGAGTCGTAACCCATATAGGTCATCAAGTCCTTCAAATAAAGAAGTTGAAACTTTTGTTATTCGATTCATGCCTAAGTCCAATGATGTCAAGAACCTAAGCGTCTTTATAGCTTCCGGTACTTCCGATAACTGGTTCCCACTCAGTCCCAAATCGTGGAGCTTTGTTATATTCTCAAAGGCACGTAAATCCACTTTGGTAATTCTATTGCCATCAAGGAACAGCTGATTTAAGACATATAAGTTTGAAAAGTGGTTACTATCAACTTCGATTATATTGTTGTGAGCTAAGGAAAGCGAATGCAGGTTTTTCAAATTAGAGAAAGCCCCATCAGCTATGCGGGCAATATTATTAAATTCCAAACTCAAAAATTGAAGGTTATATAAGTCTTGAAATAATAGTGAGTCAATTTTGCTTATTCTGTTATGAGATAAATTTAAAACAATAAGACGAACTAAGCCCGAGAAAGTGTCTCTGTTTACCCATTCACTTGTTAATTCATTAACGGATAGATCTAATATTTGCAATTGATCTAATCCTTCAAGAAGTCCAGGTGCGAGTACACTCAATGAATTATTATTTAAATATATTTGCTTAATGTCACGAGACGATTGAAACATTTCAGGTGGTAATGCGGTTAAGGCATTGGTAGATAAGTTCAGAATTTGTAAATCACTTAATCCCACAAAAGCTCTATCGGCGACATTTGATATTCTATTGTTTTGCAGAAACAGCTTCTGTAATGCGCGTAAACTCGACAGACCGTTATCAGGCAACGTACTTATTTCATTATGTGACATATCTAATGTTTCTAACACAGTGTTACATGATTTGCCCGGCGCTGTTGGTCCATTTCCCCAATCAGAGAAACCCAAATTCGATATATCTTGTAGTCTGTTTAGAGTCACATTCAATTCTTTAAGGTTATACAGGGGGCAAAATATTTCCGATGGCAAAATCCATATGTTGTTATCACCTAAATCCAAACTTCTTAGGTCTGTAAGTCCCCGGAATGTATCCCTGTGGAACTCCATAGACATGGCAGACCAATCCGTATTATGAGTACGAATGCTAAGACTTCGCAATCCACTTAGCGGCGAAAGAACTGCTGAGGGCACATAACGTATTTTGCAAGACTCTATCCTTAGTTCCTTCAAGTTATGGAAACGAGACAAAAGTTCCGTTCCCTCTTCTTTTCTTCTACCGACGTCAAGAGAACTTTCGAAGAAAAGCACATCGGTACAATGAAGATCCAGACTAGTAATACGCTGAGCCTGAGAAGCACTCAGACCCGCCAGCAAGTCAGTGGCGCCAGCCGCAGTCCGCAGGGAGCACGCAAGCTGGACCCGCGTGGGCTCACCGGCTGCGCCTGATACGCGCTGCCACTCACACTCCTGAGGGGCCTCAGCGACTCGGCTCGTAAGCGACGCTCCTCGCGCTTCCATGCACATCCAGCACACCGCATAACACAATGATAATAATCCCATAGAAAACATTTTGATATTACACTCCAGAACTGTCACTTATTTCAAATAATCACCATTTGGTTCGTTTTATGCCCGCACATCGCTACGTTAGTCCGGAGGCTCTCGGAAAACTTTACGAATTTCCCGTCAAACTTGTTCCGAAGTACGACACATAACGGCGCAGGCTACCTGTTATTACATGATTTATGTATATGCCCATAAACATGCTATGCCTTAAACATCCGTATCAAAACTCCCGGAGTACCTTATTCCTGCCTGAGATGCCTCATTTGAGAACTAAGATGGTTGTCTAGTATTTATCAGGACAGAAAAAGGAAGTCAGCTTACAGTTTTACAGTGTTACTCTGACTGGCCCCTTGGTCTAGTTGTTAGATGAACCGGACTGCTAAACGGAAAGTCGTGAATTCGATTACACAGGACAAATTTAATATTTGTGTGAATGTGTTCTGTGTCTGGGTGTAAAAAAAGTACACTATTTAAGTATGTATTCAAAAATATTTATATAAGTACATACATATATTTATCAGTTGTCTGGTTACCATAGCACAGGCTCTGCCTAATTAGGAACAGATGACCGTGTGTGAGTTGTCCCAGGCATTCATTTATAGTTAAATAAACTTGTGATTAATAATTGTATAAAGTGGACAGATTTTTATTACAGATAAGTATATAATTTGTAACATAATTGATCCATGAATACAGGTACAATGTACGTAAGTTAACCAAACTTTCTCCTCTCGTTCATATGTAGGTATGTGAAACTTCTCGGCTCACATAGTAAGTAATCAGTTGAGACGCATTATACTGATTAACTTGTATTAATTGTATTACACCAAGACCTCTCACCTTACAAGAGTTAGGAGAACAAAAAGGTTGTACAGTCATTAATGAAATAAGAATTCTGGCTTAGGGAAAGTTTTTGTGGATTGGTATTGGAAAGGCGTTGGATAAAGCTATTGAATTATGACGACCCTTGTGGTGTAGTGGTTACCATGCCGGTCCACCATTCGATGGGTCCTGAGTTCGATTCCCGGCAGGGCAGAGGTTTAAATTTAAATGATGAATTTAGATTTCTGTTCTCGGTCTGGTTGTTTGTGTAATTGTCTGTGTGTGTGTCCATGGTACCCA
>DWNH01001538.1:0-11232 GCA_018249895.1 Tiana niger | reverse complement strand
GTCGTATATTCAGTGTGCGTAAATGCGAAGCGGTAAGCAGTGCTCCCCATCGCATAACCGCCAACACTTGTCTTGGCGCGCAAGTCAGTAATGAACTAAAGAGCATGCTCTCCAAATGGGCCACTAGCTGCGTCTGTCGAACGAGCCGGTCCAGACCAGCGCTCTCTTGTAAAGCCTGAAAGTCCAGAATCATATCACAATTTAAGATGCGCTTACCAACGAGTAAAGAAAGGACTTGTATTTATTGATAGATGTGCATATATTCTGAGTCTCCAGATAAAGGTAAAATTGAATATTAAAAGGGAAATTAGTTATTTTCGTTTAATGAAACTTATGAAATGTATGTGCTTGCTTATTTACCTGGATGTCACTGACAGCAAGACCCACCAAGAGGTTGGTCAGAATCACAGTAACGAGTACCACGAATATCAAGAACATGGCGTGAGCAGTCAAGGGATAGTGAATCTGAGAATCTGTACAGTTATTGTAGAATATGTCTTCATACTCCAGCTCTCCTGACATCATCATAACTGTTTTCACGAGACCGGCGGGTAGGTGGAATGCAGGGTAGTTGCTGAATAGCACGCTGAAGGCCAGGCCAAATGCGATAAGAAGGCAACTGTATGCCATTAGGAACGTGGCGAAATTTACAGTCACTGAAAATTTAAGAATTTAGTTGTTATGACGGGAAATAAACCATTGTAGTAAATAATTTAGTTAGATCACGTGAACTAAAAGGCCAAAACATAATCGTAATATAATTTTATTTGCGATTTTTGTGTCAACTGACGCTATAGGCAACATAAGCTACGACTTTCCGTTCCATAGAGTATTAAACTGCTCATATAGTTTGTAGTCAATAACTTTTTTTTTACCGGTAGGTACAATATTGTTTTGACATCTTTTAAAAAATGTGACTAAAGAAGATTTCATTTCAAAAAAATGTTTTACCAGTTGTAAACATTTGCACATAGAGTCCAAATGTAGGAAATCGCCCGATGATCATCATGAGCTCGAACCAGCAGAAAAATATCGTAATAGCTGCCACATCATGCTGCCAGTTTGAAGTGTCAGTCCGTGCCGCCCCGTTCTCCATATCCCATGTAGGTATCTATTAAAAAGTTTCACCATGTAAGTATCTTTTAAAAAGTTTCACCATGTAGGTATCTATTCAAAAGTAAAAAATCGTTTTTATTTAAAAAATGCTACATACACAGGCCATATTTTAATATATAAATGGTACTCCATTGATTTCACATTTGAAGGTTCAAAAACGATGCTAGTGCCCCTTTTGTAATTGCGGGTTTATATGGGTTGGTTGGCCTGAACAAAACAACCATTTTTTCCATTGCGACCCAAAACCGAAAGCAATCACAAGTCTTCTTCTAAGTTTTATTTATTTGTTTTATAAATAAAAGTGCCTAATTATAATTTTTATAACTTTGTTATGAACATGGTGCATGCAACTACCCGGAAATATTGAAAACTCGATAGTTTCAAAAATCTTGGTTTACTTCCCGTGAATATTATGGTCAATTCAATAAAACCTAGGAAGTAATTAAGTAAATATTTATTTTAAAATTAATAGAATAAGTGCTCGTTATAGATATTGTATGTAAACTAGTCCAACCTTTTTGTACCTTATTCGACAAAAATAAAACAAAATTATTGTTTTAAAGGTAAATAAGAGCTTACCGTACAGAGAAAAACTCCAATGATTATTAAAATTTGCAACCAATTCTCCCACTGTCGAATGTATGCGGACCAATCAAGACATGCCTGAAATATCTCTTTTGCCAAGAAACAAATATTGAGAAGCAATATGAAGTACTGCACAGGTCTTAAATATGTAGGGACATGACAGGTGACGTCCTCACACAAAAAGATTTCTGGAAAAATTAATAATGATTAAATGTAATCGGTCGAGCTATTTTTGAAAATTGGCGAGAATACCGCACGCCGCGCAATACTCGAAAATAGCTCGATTGATTACAATAGTTTTTTTCGTTTTGTTCGCCACAGTACTGGGGTGGTTGAGGAAAAAGAAATTTACAAAAACCAAAAGGAACCAAGAGAAAATTAAAATAATCGAAACTTGTATTTTTTACGAAAATTGCCACTTCGGATTACCCTTCATTCTAATTAACTTTCATTCATTCTAATCTCTCATGAAAAGTTACAATCAAAACAATCTTATAATAATAATATATTACAAAACATCGTATGAAGTTCACTTAACATAATATATGTACTTTAAACAACTAAGCAAGAAAATAATTTTCTAACTCTACTTACGTAATATATAAAGACTATAGAGTGATATAAACAATGCGTGGTACACAAAGCTTAGAACGAAAAATTTTCTTATTCTTCGCCATTTTAGAAACAGAAATGTTTCTGCTACAGGGTGTTTTAGAACATCTTTTCGACCAACCTGAAAATTTACAAATAATAATAAGGACATGTTTGAAATACTTCGTTAGTAATATTAATTACATCTTTTAGGAGGTTTACTTTATTCCACAATGGGTTCCCTGTGTCGTGGGTACTATGAACACACACAAAGACAATTACACTAATACCCAGACCGAAAACAGTAATTAAAATTCATTATCTGAACCGTCGCGTATCGAAGCTATGACCCTTCAAACGGCTATGGTAACCGCTACACCACACGCCTTACATGTTTCCCGCATTATCTGTTTGAAAAAAAGGCCTAAAATCAAATATTTTATAATTCGCTTCAGTGCAAAAATCCATCGACCTTTCCCTAACGTTACTGAGTTTGAAAATTTACAAAATATATTTTCTAAATTATTTAAATTATTTTTATTGGATCGCTTTTTATCAGTAAACATTAGGTTGATTATCTGCGGATTATATAGCAGTGTCTATAATTACATACCTCGACAAAAGCCAATAATAATTCCGCTTCGCCTCTGGTGATGCAAGGTACCAGTGGCCTGAAGTCAATAGTGAGCTCGCAATCAACGTCACCGAGTTCATGCTCGCTCACGTGCACTGCATCATCTAGCTTGTAAAGGTACCGTGGGATCACGTCAGGTACCCGTCGCACTATGAAGGATAACGCTGAGACACCGCCGTTCGTTCGCAGTGTCACGTCGCCACCATAATCTAGAAACATTAAATTTTGAAGTTAATTTTGCTTTATAAACCTAAGTGGACGGACCATATGTGGGTAAATTACCGTTTAATAAAAAAATACCATAATTGGCTAACTAAAATTTTTACGATTAGAAGAATTTAGTTCTACCCTTCACTATATATATAAATATATATGCCGCAATAATCCTATGTAAATCCCTGCTGAGTTTTAGAAGAGCAAAAGTTCAAAAATTTAATATAATCTTACCCAAAAGTAACAATACGCACGCAGAAAATTCATTCAAGGCAGAGATATGTAAAGGTGTGTAACCAAAGTTGTCAGGTGCGTTCGGGTCAGCTCCGACTGAGAGTAAGAGTCGCGCGACATCGCACGCCCGTGCTCCTCGAACTATTGCGCCATGTAAAGGCGTTCTCCCATCAATGTCCCGAGCTCGCACGTCAGCTCGTCTTCCTACTAGAAGTTCTACTACTTCCACTGATTGTGCCAGTACAGCTAAAAAAGGCAAAATCTTATTATGACTACTTCATTTCAATTGGACTTGTTTTCACGTAACTTTCATTTAATCTTACCTAAATGGAGTGACGTCTGTCCTCTGGAGTTCGGCCAATCAATATGGGCCCCATGTTCCAATAATAAACTAGCGCACTCTGCGTGTCCGTCAACAGCTGCAAGATGTAGTGCAGTCGCTCTTCCAGGGCCCAAGGCCGCCCTAACATCAGCCCCTGCGTCTAAGAGCAGCTTCATACACGTAGCGGAACCTAAAGACGCCGCTACATGTAGAGGAGTTTCCGTAAACACCTGTAATATTTCATTCAACATATTGTTTCTGTTTGATCTTCTCGATTGTTTGACGTATGCATGACTAACGACAGACACACCTGTGGAGTATCAGGGCAGGCGCCAGCTTCCAACAGTGCACTCACCACTTCCGGTGCGTCACTTAGAACGGCGTAATGCAATGGTGAATGTTCGCTAAGACCTGCATTAACATCAGCGCCATGACTTATTAATGCCTGAAAAACAACATTTTCAAATAAAATAACGCTTTACACTCATAGCCCCACTCTCTATATCGTGGGTACCATGGACACACCCAAGACAATTACATTCACACCCAAACCAGGAACCGAAATCTAAATTTATCATTAAAATTTCCCCAATTCCCGCCGGGAATCGATCGCAGAACCCTTCGAATACACCACACGGGTCGGTCGTCGTATATAATTTACTATTAGTTTTAAATTAATATTTATTTAAATACTTCCAAAAGACTATGGTTTTGAATAGAGTATTTTATTTTAAAACTTACCTTGACACAAGACAACGATTTTGCGCTCGCGGCACAATGTAATGGTGTAGCTTTCCTCTCTGTCACTGAATCCCATTTATCTGGATCGGCCCTGTGCTGTAATAGCAAGTTAACACAATCCGCGTTTGCCACCAAACAGCTTAAATGCAAGCATGTTCTGAAAATCGATAAATAAGCACATTGGAGATGTGTGAGAATCTTGAAAATATTGTAATTAAAGGTAAATAATAACATTATCAGTTGATTTAATTGTTAACTAAATATAACATAGTTTGTTAACTCCAATAGCTGTGCCGCAATCTTATATACATAAGTGCGATAAAGACTTTGTTTTTCGAAATACATATTTCGTAAAAAAAAGACTGTTGTATAAAAAAGAGACAGCTTATGAGCATGCGGTATGCAAAGATAATATATTTTTTCTTTCAATATTTTGCAAAAATTTAGACTAAAATGATAAGTAGATTCTGACACAATCATAATAATATAAGCGACTCAAATTTTAGCCGTAGGCCTTTGCAGGCCTGAGACTTTTATACGAACCGTAAAAAGCACCGAAGATCTATCTGAAATTGCCGTTGCTACAAGTTATAAGAAAAGCACTACAGTTCTCTGAAAACTAGCATGTAGGCCACCTGGAATTAATTGGCTTCTGCAACCCATAGACATAGTCCACATAAGGTTGCTACGTCTAAGATCTGATCTTGGCTTAGCATATTTAAAATTTGCTCCTGCAACCATAGTTTTCTTTTTGAAAAAAATGATTTCACAAAAGAAATGGATGTGACGGTAATACTTGCCCAGTCGACGCACTACGACTTACAAAGTTTCCTTTACTGTAAAATTTATTAGTGTTACCTGCCAGCATTATCAGCGCAATTAGGATCAAGTCCTAGTTTTAGCAAACGGCCCAGGATTGCGTTTCTTCCCAACCAGCAAGCCCACAGCGCTGCTGTTCGCATTCCAGCTCCATTAGCTTGTACGGCAAAGGACAAAGCCTCATCATATTGACCAGATTCCAATAAAGAAGCGATTTCTTCAGCGTATGGAAGTTGTTGAAGGCTTAACTGAATCTGTTCTGTAAATAAACGAGGTAAAGATTATTTTTCTTTAATGTGTAAAACATTCTTCTCGTGATGATCCTGGACATCACTTGCATTTTTATAAAGGTCGAATCCAATGAAACAGTATATACAAGTTTTGTACGTTCGGTCTATTATTACAGGTACGTTTACGTCTACATATCTCACTGATAATCCTTGACGGACTTGGATCAAAATATAAACAAAAGTTAAGACGTAAACGTTTTAAATATACTTACCAAGTTCCCAGATATCTCTGGAAGGCTTGACTCTTAACCTGTCTCCCAAATCGGCAGCGTGAGCTGACTCGTCGCTGGATATGTACGGTATTTCTTCTGCCTCATCTGTATCCTCTGATATTTCACTTATGTCATCTCTCCATCTAGTGGTTTCTCCACGATATACCTGTTTCAAATCGTTTTTAATATTTGGGTGAAATATTACAACGCTTAGCCCTTACGAAACGTAAGCTGATTATGTTTTCCATTTATCTGTTAAGGGTTTCAATTAACAATTCTATAAAAACAATAATAGTGTAGTAAGTAGTGTAACAATGTAGATGTCGCATTGAAGAATGAACTCAAAATTTGTCAGATTCAAAGTAAAAGCTATAGAAATACACTAAAGAACTGGTGACTATTTACAGCTGGTTATAAAGTGGACTTCTATGAATTGCAGTCTTGCATAAATCAAAATCTGCTGTTAAACCAATTCCAGCTTCGTGAAATTTCTAATGGGAAACTACAAAGTTTAAGTATCGAGTCTATAAATAATTCACAATAATCATAAATAATATTGGCATAATAATTCGTGTTTTAACTTAAAAACTAATTGTAAATTTATTTTTATCATCGGTACGTAAAAGTATGTACCTATATGAACTGAAACATGAATATTTATATATCTAAACATTTCATAAATATTGTCAAAATAATTGCAATCACTATTATTTATTATTATTGTTATATTTAGGTTATTGTAAAATTTAAAAATATTTAATAATAATATTTTTCATCGCCCAAATATTTGTTCAATTTACAATCACGATTGGAATGCTGTTAAGAAAATAAAGTTCGAGTTTAAAACTGGACACCTAATAGTTTTTAGTAAGGAATCACAAGCACTTGTCACACTTATTATGTAGGTACACTTCGATTTAAAAATATTCAACTAAACTAAACCTTTTTCTTCCTCGCTCTTTGTGAACTTTTCCTAGATGACATCGCGTCTCGTCGGTACGGCAGAGTTTAGTAAACTCGTATCAGCGCGCTCCCGCTCTCATTGGGAAGATTAATAAATACACCACACTGAAGTAATCGTCATCCCGTTCGAAATATTAATTTGAAATTCACAACATTCGGTCTCTCTCTTTCCAAAATTTGTAACGATATTTAATTGAAAATATTTAATTTTTCCTCAAAAACGTCCGTCCAGTTAACACAACCAGGTGCGTCAGCGCGTCGTACTCCCACACGATTATTTTTGAGAGTTAAATGTATACTTGTTACGATGTCCCACTTATATTGTAGATTGGGTCATAAATGTTGTGTCACGACTATAAACTACTTGATATAAAATCTTCCAGCAGACAAAACATTGTTAAACGAAACACTGCTTGCCTGCTTTCAGAAGTTCGAAGAATACCTACTTATTACTCACGTTGCGATAATGTAAACAATTACCTATTTTTATTTATCATACCTTGAAGAGGTTTTAACTCACACGAGCTATGTACATATATACTGGGGCTTAATATAAATTGTATTGCCTCAAATGATTGTGTATATATCCCGAAGCTACAGTAAAGTTTAATTTTAATGTCGTTGTTGTACATTGAACAGTTTGCCATTATTAAATGTTTTAAAGAACTATCTATGGTTGACTATAAAATTTTGAACTTACAGACACGCAGATTTTCTTGCTAAAGGCAATTTTTGATAATAATTTTCTGGTCAAAACTTCGAACAGTGTTTTTTTACATAAATAATAAAATAAATATCTTGGGACAACTCACACATTGTCATCTGAACCCAAATTAGGCAAAGCCTGTTCTATGGTAACCGGACAGTATACAACATACATACATATTTTTAAATATATACTTAAGCAGATAGATCGATATAGATTTTTTTTCATCCAGGCACAGATCAAATATTCGTGCTCATCACACAAACATTTGTCCTGGGTGGGAGTCGACCCACGACCTCCCGTTTAGCAATCAGGTTCGCTAACCACTAGACCACGAGGCCAGCCCGTAAATGACACCATATTAGTAAATCGTGACTGTGCAGCCAGCCGGTGCGGGTCGCAGTCAAATATAATTTAAATTTACTGAAACTATAAGATATCCATTTAAAACATATATTTTAATGTCGTTGAATATTTATGCAACAGTTTTCATAGAATGAATACATTTTGAAACGTAAACGGCTATTGAACAGGGCGGGCTAAATGAAAACATGTCATAATTTAACTAAAACCATATGCTACATTGGCGGGCGCAAGCTTTTGTATCGAACTTCCAATATTAGCCCGTTATTACCACACGTGGCTTGCACCACACTTCAGTTATAGCTGTACAAAATAGATTACCCACATGCACTGCAACAATCAGAGCTTCGCTTTAAGAAAACTGCATTGTTGTTACTTTTCAAAATGAGCGCATTTCAGAAGCAGGGGGTTTTATATACCTACTTCATAATCTTTATGATTAGGAGAATTAGGTATTGACTGTATTGTCCTACCTATTTATGAATTTTTACACAAATTATATAAATGGCGTTTCGTAATTATTTACACTGAATGCGATTGTAAAATTGATATAATAACGTAATAATAATAATAACGTTTCACACCTCATAATCCCACACTAGGTTTCCTTATTCTGTGGGTACCATGGACACTGACAAACACAATCATACTAACACCCAGACCGGGAACAGAAATCTAAATTCATCATCGAAAACTTGAAAATTCTGCGCCGCCGGGAATCGAAACCGGGACCTCTTGAATGGTGGACCGGCATGGTACCAATACACGGGTTCATATCCGATTTGTTTCTTTTTCATTTGATTTTGGCAGTTTTTATTTATAACTGTATTTTTCTTTGCCTGTATTCCGAAATTAATATAAGTTATTTATATAATAATTCTTAATATTTAAAGATTTTTTGGAGAGCTAGTAGGAAAACGATGGTATTTATTTCGATTGTATTTCTAAGTATATTTAGGCACATTGCTCTAGCCTACGTCTATTTTAGCCTTTGTTTAGACACGCGTCTTAAAGACGAGCTGGTTCGTTCTTAATCTCGATTTTACATTTCATACAATAACAAAAAATAGTTCTCGCATACCTGTCCTGTAAACTCATTATAGCGTGTACCTACATTTCAAATATTTGTTTACAAAACCAGTATAAAAATACTTCTAGTTACGAAGTTCGAGTTTCATTAAATACTTTTTATGTAATATAAGTAGCGATAAGTCTGCAGGCCACAAAATAATAAAAAGAGCTTTTTTTAAAATTAACTTTGGGTCACTTTGGTCAGGCAAAGGTAAAATCATCAGAGTGATGGAAATCGTGACAATACTTGATTAGAACCATACCGTGGCATATACTTATCATGACAACGGTAGGTACCTACTCTTGAAGGACAAAAGTTTAGTAATTGAGTTAAGGCGGGAATTAGAATAATCCTTGACTACGGAGTGTATACAAAATAAATGGAATGAAACAAATACATATGTGACCAATAAAGAAATACTGGCTTTTATAAATGAAATTAGTTTTCTTATAAAAAAGAAGTAGCAAGCGAGCTTGATAAGTAGTGTCAAGTGGACTCTATAGCCCTCTCAAAACCACAGACAATACAGTATCTCGGGTTGGGGTCATCGTCGGAAAGTTTTGTTGTATCAGTGGTTTTTTAAATATGTGTTTTATATTTTATTTATTTACCTGTTTCACACCGTCGATGATAGAGTCGCACAACATTACTTTTTCGTGATAAATCTTACATTGAAACACTTCTAACACGACAGCTTCTGGAACGGCAAGCCACAAACTTCAATATTAGCTTTAGTCGGCTTTTCCATATTCTTAATCAATTTATTAATAATGTATTTATTTATTTGACCTCATTGGCACCAATAGTGATCTAATTTTTCTTTACCAAGTGACCGGATACCGCCACACAGAAACGTTCGGCGATATTTTCCCAGAAATTGATTACGATTTGGTGAAATATAAATAAAATCTTCCTAAATAAACTAAGAGAATCATGGACGAGACACTCGGTGTTTGTGTGATTTAGACAAATAGTTAAACAGATTAATCTCCAATCGATAAAAACAAACAGAAGCACTACGATCACAATGCTTATTCGTCACATATTTACAACATTGATATAATTAAACTCCAAAACTTTTTCAAAGGATTAGACAGAAATTAATTCTTGCTGTCTGAAAAATTCTTACATTGTACCTACTATATACAAATTTTATGCCGACAGCATTCTTATGAGACGTACATTTCCTCGCAATTTAAATGAAACCGATAAACCACTGTAAATCATATTAAGAACTACAAGAGTAATTTATCGACTGACCACGGATTATACACGGAACAAACTGCACTGTTTCCCGGCCACTAGCGTTAATACGTTAAAAATACAAATAAAGTACTGAGAACCAGAAACATGTAGGCAATTACAGCAATAGAAATAATAAGCAGGTTTACTTTGCTCTTTCAATGTACGTGTTATGTTTCTAATCGAACAATTAGATCCGGATCGCTTGTGATCTGTTTGATGGATTTATTTCCTTACATTAATGATAAAAGATCTTGCATGTCATTATTTATTGTTTTTCATTAATTCGCCCATAAATCTTCTTTTATAGTTCCTAATAGTTGCTTCCTAGATATTATGTTAATGGGTAACGTTTGATTTTACATAATGGAAAAGTCTTTTTTTTTCAATTACCCTACCTTAATTTGTTGGTAAATTGTAATTTTAATTTTAAGAATGAATGGTACTCATTAGTTAAAACGCGGGTTATCCCGCGAAATCCTGATACCTGTGGGACTTCCAAGATAAAAAGTAGAATATATTTTACCTCCTCTGTTAGTATTAGCATAACTATTAGCATCGTAATATCTCAAACGGTATTTATAAAATATTTATTGTAAGAAATGTCTTTTTATTTCTCCTGTGGAGTGCGTCTTTCGTCACGTTCTGAGTATTTTAATTAGGTCATCATTTTCCTTTATGAGTTTCAGCGAATTTCAAACCGTCCGCCAAGAAAAGCACCTTTTTTCCTGAACTAAGTTCTTTATTTTTGAATGAACTTGGCTTAACGTAAATTTATAATAAACATATGTATAATATGCTTTACTTCACCTTGCTTATGAGACATATATGTAATTCTTCATAATTATCATGTTTCCGATTTTCTATGATAAAAATATGTAGATTAATGTGGTAAAAATGGTTAATAGGTGGTCGACCGAGGAAGTACCACCGCCATACCACAAAACGTAAACGTTCTCTGCAAACCACGAAAGGGCGTTTTAAACTTGTTTGAGCTTAAGTCAACAATAATGACCACCAATTTTTGACAGCATTAACTGTTAAAAGGTAGGATTTTATTCCTTTTAAGACCAAACTCTTGCTCATTCAATCTCTTGTCCTTCCGATCATTGATTATGCTGATGTGTGT
>DWNH01001537.1:0-11233 GCA_018249895.1 Tiana niger | reverse complement strand
GGTATATCATCAATTAAAATGCGACAACAACTCATTTCAGCAAGATGCCTCAAGTTTTCAATACATTTAATAGTACTCCCTCCATTAGCGGAAACCAGAACTTTGAAAGGTAGCTCAATTAATCAATTCGAACAAAATGAGACTCATTGTCCATAATATACGAAAGAGTACTTGTAATGTTTTACAATAGATGAGATTACATCGTGTTATAAAAGTTTGTATGTACATGCAATTAAACTCGCCACTCAAATTGGTAGGCTGCCGCCCGGGGAAGTACCACCGTCACGCCCAAATCTACCGTACCTAAAGCAATTTATTGTTTCGGAAGAAGGGTGTGGTTGCCGGAGTTCACTAAATCCTAGGCGATCATTTTAGTCTTCAGAAGTCGGAACGCATCTGTTTGCGATCTCAGGTCTAAGAGACTGCATGTAGTTGTATATGGATGTCCATGGGTTGCAGTGACCACTTAACACCAAGTGCTCTGCTTTCTCGTTTGCTACTTTTATTCAATAAAAAAAAACATACTCTTGGAAAATGTCTCTTGAGTTTATACTAGTTATCTAGTATATAGTATATCTATCCATTCAGTTTTGTTCGCGACCTAACGACCGATGGGGCTCGTGATGAAGGACTTCCGATAGGTCCGAAACTAGTCGAGCAATTTCAAAAATACACGCCTATTTAAATACACTCCGTTATTTTTTTATTTATAAATGTGGTAGCTCTATCAAAACCTTTAATGATGAAATTAATAATGATATAGGAATCTGCAACGACAACAGCAATGAAGACGTCTTCTTTCATAACTAAATAACTTTTGAGTTTTGGAATATGTATTGCATTATTTCCATATACTTTTTATTTTTGAATTCTGGTAAAAACATTACTTATTTAATTGTGTTTAAGATGTGATGCTTCGGTGCTTTAGTTTGCTATTTAAAACACTGAATGCCACACTATTTTTACATGGCTTACCTGTCTGGCTAAAATGAATTTCTCAGTATGGGTTGCATATTTTGATAAAATATTGTTTACTGCAGAACAGTGGTCTATATTAATTTTTTCAAACCATTTTAGTAACGATAATCATATAAAAAATTAAAAGTACTAAAAATGTATTCGAATTATGTGTTTCTAATAATCGGTCACCGCTGTTCTCCGTGGCGCTACGAACTAACTCAGTGCTGGTCACCAGTGACCCCCATGGCATTCAACGTGTTTAAATAATGTTAAAACGCACTGCATATAATAGGACTTCAATTAATTTCACCGCTAAACTGCTGTTAATACAACAGGCAGTCATTATCGCACTGTTTGTTTAGTAACAATTCCCACGACGAAACCGTTAATCAAATGAAATTGGATTCGAGCTTAATGTTTTATGATAAAAAAGTTAAATAAATCATTTACCGACTGTTTACGAAGTTTTAATGATAATCGATTAATTGCTAATAATAGTTAATGTTAATTAAAGCTTCCTATTCATGCTTGGTTGTTCCGTGAGAAAATCGTTATAATCTCCTAATTTTTAACGCCGTCGCCGAAAATTCGACGAAAGATTGCAACAAGTTCATTTTATATCTTAGAACAAGATTTCAAACAATATCAGCTTTATAACATTTCATTCATTGGAAAGTTATTCAGTAAGCTAAGCTGCATACATGTATTCCGATGAATTTGCTTTTGTTGCTCAAACTCATGAGATGAAGAGCGTGCGAGCTCAATAGCGAGAGTTTATAATAAATTCACGAAGTTTTCGTAGTGGCGCGCTTACGTCGTCGAGTCGAGATATAGTTAGCAGATTTGAGTTAAACCCGACGTGGCGACAACCGAGTGCAGCCGGTGACCGAGCAAGTTGCGCTCTTCGCGCTCCCATCTCCGGCCCCGTTTATTAGTTAGTTAACAGACTACCGAATAGTGGATCACATCCCGCTATCAGGTGCGCTGCAAACAAAACGCTGAATAGCGGCCGGGTTAAACATGCACGACGGGTGTACGGGTATAATTAAAGTTTAGGAGACGCTCACGTCGCCCGTTAACCTCGTTATCGGGCGCTGGAAGTGGGTGAGACGCGGCGGGGCGGGAGCCAGCCTCGGGGAGGGGGAAACGGGGAAAATCAATGACAGCCGCCGCGCGCCGTCTCACCCCGGCCCGACGCGCTCATCTCGCCACGTGCCGCGGTCACTGGCCTGCCCCGCTAGCCATCGGGCCTCCCTACGGGCTCCAGCATCCGCTGATTGATGATGCGACCGAGTCACGGCCCTGACCGTACTGCTTTCCTCGCAGCGGCCCGCCACTGACCTGTCACCGACACCGACATACACAACACTGACCTTAACTAGTACAGAAATGATCCTCTCTCGAAATCATCCTTCGATCTAACTCTTAAAGTTAAGAAGAAAGCATCGAATCTGCCACATGAATTCTCGGTGCGATTTTTTCCCCGGAAATCTACTTAGCAACAGTCACCAATAGTCGTAGTTGGGGTGGCCGTGTAACGAAGCCTCACCGGTTGTTGGACCGGCTCGGTCGACTGTAAAATAATACTCCGTATTAGGTATGTAGGTCGCAGACTGAAATTTGGGTTATCGTTTGGCCGCGTCGATATGCGACACTTCCGACACGCTACGAATCCTATGCAGTCGCCAATATTATTGCCCCGCTATGTAAGTTACGTAACTGGGGGCTCCGAATGCCAGATATTGTAGGTCATGTGACGCATCTCTGACGCATCGATCATGTGTTTGACGGTTATGCGGCGTGTCGGTGTCGGCATCCCTAGCTTGAAGTGGGCCGAATAGATGATTTCACAACATTATAAACAAACATTTAATAACGTAGGTGTGTTCATCTCACACTGTTCATCAAATACCGTATCACGGGACATTCACACTAGCCACACTTAATTACACTCGAGCGACGTGAATACAATGAGTCATAATTATCTAGACGAGTCTGGACGGTGGCGCATAAAAAACCGGTAGCAATGAACTGCCTAGTCCCAAATCCATGCGTTCGGTACGAATGTTTTATATGAGCGTATCGCGAGCGTCGTCGATCAATGTCAACCGCATATTTAGGTCAACGTCCGTCAGCCGAATTCCCGCGCTCCTCGACTCGTCATTTCCTATAACGCATGCGATGGGCCTTTTATTGTAGCCGCCGCGCCGCCGCCCCACATACATGTATTATGTGTCGCTTTCAACTTTTTGATGAGTTTTTTTTTTGTTGAGATTTATTAGCCTGTATGTTAAATACAAACACAGAAATGTGATCAAAAAGATCGAAATTACGTTAATTTTTCTAAAGGAACTTTTGCGTAAATCTCTTACCGGAATATATCTAACTGTTTCATTGTATGTTTGTTTTTATCATACGACATATATTATATAACAACACATTTTTTTATGAATTTCTACTGTAGATAAGATAATAGACGTATTTTGCAACAAATGTACCATGATGACTTGGCCATTCCTGAACGAAAATTACTTGTCGATGGAAATTTGAAACATGTCATAAAAGTCATATCTGTCAAATAAATATGTTCTATTTCAAGTAAATGTTTATAATAAAATATGTTCTCGATTTATTATTAAAAACTGGGCAACAATAAATCAACGATAAAGCAAGACAAGGTGCATAAATAGACCGATATAATTAATTGTCGCCAATGTAGCCGCTTAATTACAATGTCATCGCAATCATTGACTTATTATTACGTATCGTTTATACCTATATACTACTTGTACTATATATATAAATATATATTAGCGCAATCATCAACCCATCATTGTCCTACGCTTATCGCTAAGTATATAAAAAAAAATTATATAATATTTTTTGACACTCGACAATCAAAGTTTTCCAAACGGTGATCTTAACCGAGTGATTACTAAAGTAACTATTATACCGTTTTGGTTAAAAATATTGGTCAGCCGAAAATTACATGTGTTACTATTACTAACTACTATTGTTAATTAATATGTTATATTGTATTTAATCAAGTAGTAGCAGTCGCATCTAGTACACAACAAAAATAGCCGTGTTATGTGTTATAAAATTGCCCTTCGAATGAAGCCATATTTAGATTATTTGTTGATGGGGAGAGAATATAAAATCAAACGGAAAAATTGTTTTACCTTGAACTCCTCCCGACCTCATGAATGTCAGTGGCACTTTCGAAATTTTCCCGTTTTACTTCAGAGAATACTTATAAGAGCATGCTCATAGGGTATAGGAAAACTAGTTCAGTTTTTTCTGTAAACAAATATAATGCACAAGTAATAAGCAATGTTTGTTATGTTGTATGTACTGTTAGGAACTTAAGTTTCTATTAGATCGATATCGGTAATTATTATTTTGAAAGAGGAAAACATATTCTCACTTCTTACTTATTACTTATTACGATGACTACAGTTTCAGTTAAATGATAAACTTGTATTCCTTGACTAGTTATTTGTTGGCCAAATTAAATTCGTTTAGTTAAATCTTGTGTTCAAGTATCAATAAGTAGATCCGATCCACGATATCTCAGATAGCAGATCTCTTCATAGCGTTCAGCGCCGAATTGTTATCAGGATAGCGCGAGTATACCGCACGATATCCTTTGAGGCTTCAACGGTCCTAGCATGTTTTTCGCTCTTTGACATCTAGCAGATATGATCATGAGGTTATATACGTAAGAAGGCGACCCATTCGCCAGAGACTGCCTCTCTACGCAAACGCAACGCTAACGCAAGCACTTGTGGCGTGGCAAGTGCTGTTTGACAAACAAGCACGCCAGCGAATTATCGATGCGAACCTACGAGTCACTTTAAGACTGACACAGATTCTCATAGCTCATAGTTGCATCAGTGAGTACCTGTGACGAATCGGATATGATACCACCATTGTGGAGGAGACAGAACTGAGTACTGTTCAGTCCCAAAGAATGTCTTGCATTTCCCATTCACTTAAGCGACTCGTCCGGATTAACCAGATCGGGTGAGATCTTTCTTGGTCTACTATAGTAGAGGCTATATAGACGGACAAAGCTTGTCTGATGGTGGTCTTCTACGAAACTGTCGTGAGTAAGTAGAAGACCATTAAGTGGAAATGTCCCCGTGGTTGTGCTCGATTACCGGTTTCAGTGGGTAGAAAACCCATATGCTCCGATCTTAATACTAGGTTATGTTTTCAAAGCTTTCGCGATTACCTTCTCTTTAGCGAAAGGTCAAGAATATCACACGAAATATAAAGCTACTTGATGTTAAATCTTATGCCTGCGTAGTACCGAAAATTATTGTATTACAATTTAGTCGAGAGGGCCTTCCTTGGGGTGATATGCAGTTAGTTAAATCTTAGCAATTTCCGGTCGATATTAATCTACTAAATAGTTTTTAACTATACTTAACAAATTTTAATTATCGAAACTATGCAATGAATAACTATAAGTTCTTTTGTTTCAGGTATATTATGCTAAGAAAAAACGGAGAGCGCAACAGTACCTGGGTGACGACGGTTCACATAAGAAAGAGAGGAAATTATACAATGACGGGTACGACGACGACAACCATGACTACATCATCAAACAGGGGGAGAAGTTCCTTGACCGGTACGAGATCTCGTCACCGATCGGGAAGGGATCCTTTGGTCAGGTAAGAAGTGCGCCAGTTTAAGCTCGTAATGAAGTAATCGTACGCGATTGGTACTCCAGTTGGAAGAGTAGCAAGTTCGTCGCCCGCTTGGCACGCTTTTACCATTAAATTGGATTGCATTGTCAATCTTGACAGCAAACATTGGATCGAAATTGATTATTAATTTCGGCCGTTAGTCCTCAGTGGTAGCAACGCATTTGCGATCTGTGGTTTGCAAATGGATGTCCATGGGTTGCAGGGACAACTTAACACCGGGTGGCCTGCATGTTCGTTTGTTACTTTAAAAAAAAATTAAAATAAATGTGAGGTAGTCTTAGTGTGATCGGAGTGCTCCACTCGGACTTCTACGCTTATTTGTATCGTGAAGAAGGTTTGTTTCGATTATAATATAAGCCGATCCACTTAACCCTCAAATTAGAGATTAGATTAGGATATTTATTTTTGGACCGCGATTAACACCAGGCTCCTTTCAGCGAGATATTCTTTAATTCGTTATTTTCGTTTAGAATAATAGAAACCTTAATATCTCAATAACAGCAAACTAATAATGCGTTACGGCTTAAAATGTTTTTTATTTGGATTATATCTAGTATTGAAACTTCAGTTGCTGATGAAGACATTATGCAAAATGTAGGTTAAAGTCCACGCAGACTTACAAAATTGTAGAATCTATTTAGGGTTCAGTGACTGCAGAGTACTACTGCCCTAGCTATTTCTGTGGGTTGTAACACGCCCTAGGCGTTCTAACTTAGTCTTCAGCCACACAATAGCAAGTGACCTTTGTTCTAGAATAGGAATGCAGCGCTATTTAGGGCCGTTAAGTATACTAGTATTTGGATAGAATGGCCTCGTGGGTCTAGTGGTTTGCGAACCTGACTACTAAACCGGAGGTCGTGGATTCGATCCCCACCCAGAACAAATGTTTGTCTGATTAACATGAATATTTGTTCAGTGTCTGGGTGTAAAAAATATCTATTGCAGTATGTTTTTAAAAATATTTATGTATGTTTATCAGTTGTCTGGTTACCATAGTACAGTCTCTGATTAATTTGCGATCAGATGACCGTGTTTGAGTTATCCCAAGATATTTATTATTTATTAAATATCTTAAATGTGGATGTCTTTAATTTATAATAATTAATAATTGCAGGTTGTGAAAGCGTACGACCACGAGGAGCAATGTCAAGTAGCGATAAAAATAATTAAGAATAAGAAACCCTTCCTAAATCAGGCACAAATAGAAGTCAAGTTACTAGAAATGATGAACAGAGCAGACGCCGAAAATAAGTATTATATAGGTAAGAAAGATGTTTATGTCATATACAACAGTACATTCCACGAGTTGGTAGCTTTAAATTTAATATAATGATATCTAATTTACCAAAAACACAAATTTGACGATTTAAATAGGTATACAAAGAATAATTTTATTGCTATTCTGTTATTATAATGGCTTCGTTTTCGGTCAAATGTATATTCAAAAGCGATTACTTCGAAATATTGTTCTAGACAAGTCAATAGACACAAGTAAAATGCTTGAAATTGTAAACTGTAATTGTGTTATTGTTTTTACGAAGCCGCGTGAAGGCCGTGCGAATCTGTTATACCGATGGTTCAGTTTACAAATCTTGAAATTTATTCGCTTCGATAATTTCAAAGATAATCAGTTAATTGTTTCAACTGTTTTATTGATATTGAAAGTGCAGCAATTGACGTAATGAGTGTTTCAGAAGAAAGGTGTGGTTTCCGTAGTATACTAAATATGGGACCATCTTAGTCCTCAGGAGTTGCAACGCATCTACGTACGTCGTCACATAGGACTAATGTACTGCCTAAGTTTGGATATAAATGTTTGCATTGCGTTGACCACTTTAGTCCATGTGACCTGTATGCTCGATTGCTATTTCATTCCAATAAGAAAAACGTACAATTTCACTATACGAATATTTATGTGTGTTTCACAGTGAAACTCAAACGTCACTTTATGTGGCGGAATCACCTGTGCCTAGTGTTCGAGCTGCTCTCGTATAACCTGTATGATCTGCTGCGCAACACCAACTTCCGCGGCGTGTCGCTCAATCTAACGCGCAAGTTTGCGCAACAACTGTGCACCGCGTTACTGTTCCTTAGTCAACCTGGTGAGTGATCCTTCTACACACCCCTTTAGGTATGAAGAAGATACTCTTTGAGCTGCTGAGACATTCTGAGAGTAACGCTACGTTTTAAATGAGAGAATCTCCTGAATAATCGTTTATTTCTAACTCCAAAAAAGGGTTCAGTGCCAAGCTCTTGAAAGAGAGATAATGATAATTGAAAGAATGAAAGATAATGATAATTGAAAGAATGATAAATAAAAAAATAATAATATAAGATTCTGTACCTCTCAATGAGCAATTTTTGGAACATGTTACACGTAGCACACGTGTAGAGTAAGAGGTAATTAATCAAAGGATATCTAAGGATTCATTACAATGGATTCGGTCTTACCATTGTGTCAATTCAGCCACAGGCTCTCGGTGCTTTCTATGCATGGTTTTAATATTGATAAGACAAACGGAGACTTTGGGGAGTCTTGATCGGCTGTTCAAAGTGGTGAAATACATAGTAACGATGCTTATGTTTATTTAATCCATTTTTAATTGGCTGAAAGATCCAAAGTAGTGTTTCCGTCTAACCTCCTAGTTTATACAGCTATTCTGATGAAGGTATTTTTGGGTATTTTAGTTAAACGCAATGTATGACATTACTGTAAGTGCCTTGACGTTTTAATATGAGTTTTATAATCTAAAAGTTCTTTTCTTATAGGGCTCAGAATAAATTTCTGCTGTTTTTGACCATGGCTAATAACATACCGGCAAATTAAATATATTGCTGCAAATGTATAATGATTGATAGTAGGATTGCGTAACAGTTGATTTTAACAGAGATCTGCTTATCAAAGGAATCTTTAATTTTGTGTAAATGAAGGATTGAATATTGATAGGGCTCGGAAAGAGATCAGAATTAATTATAGTGGGTGTGAATTTGAACTCTTCCATCAAATTATGAGGTCATAGTAATATTGCATTGTCACTTCAATATTCCTTTTTGGTGTATGGGTCAATAAGCGAAATAAATATTACAGTTTAGGGAATATATACTATGCGCGTTGAACATTATCAAAATCACCTATGATATATTATTTACAGTATGTAAGTGCAAGTGTATTTTTATGGACTATATTGAACGAAGTTACTCTTTTCTTTTTCAGAACTAAATATAATTCACTGTGATCTTAAGCCAGAAAATATTCTCCTATGTAACCCGAAGAGGTCAGCAATCAAGATTGTTGACTTCGGCAGTTCGTGTCAACTAGGGCAAAGGGTGAGTGTCATGTTTGTGGACGTTTTTACAAAATTATTACGTTTTTTTTATTGTTCTTATTATTCTTTTGTTTCGCTTCAAAGCTTTTGATTTAAATTTTATTAAGGTGTTCTGAAGACATCATGGAGTTTTGTGTGATTATACGTAATAATTGTACCCGTATTTACTAGGAATGGTGTTTGATATGATAAATATAATGATTTATTATTATAAGATTATTGTGCGATGTTTTTCTTTCACGTTGTATTGTTTACTTTTGCCCCAAGGTTTATTATTAGTATTAAGTTATCCGTTTATCCTTATTATTTTCCTTCGTTCTTTATATATTATTAAACAGTGTCTTGATAAATTTTCTCCACATCGAACGCTAAAGCTTTCGATACTATTGTGTATTACACGATCATTCGTCACAAAACGGAAGCAGGTACAAATTGATCCCTTAATGATTCCGCAATATCTCTCAATACACAGTGCTTAGGTACTTCCTTATCGGAACATTCAGACCATTTATTGGCCCGCCACGCTCGAATGTAAAGGCCCTCTACCTTCGCTGAAAGCGACCTATACATACGTTACACTATACTAGGAGTATTAAACTTCCTCTATTGAAGTTCGGCCTAACAGTTAATTTATTAATGAACCCCGCGATTTGATGTCGATGTACTACATTCGCCCGAAGCTGTTCCCTGATTTTCGTATCGAGTTAGGCTTACTATGGCTGTTAGACTAACGCCCGAATTTAATGTTCAATCCACAGTTCAAGATTAAGATCGATCTGAGGTTATACACGATCTGTAACTTAGATCGTTACGTAATCTGCGTATCCATATCGTAATTTGTCAGTTTATATTTTTTCTTTTAAACGTAAACTGTCTTTTTTTACATACAGATTTCAATCTCCGTTTACCTAAGCACCCTCCACCGATAGATAGCATTTACGGATAGATTGAATATTAGTATCGGCCGTTAGTCTATACGCATGATGATCTACATAATATAATATGTATTATGGTCACACATATTTATTTGTGTTAAACGTTTTTCAATCGAAGTATAATTCTATTATACTTCACGCGAAGGATCTTTCAAGTCTTTTAAAATCCTTTAAATTTAGATTATCTCTGATCTATGGATAAAACTTACGATTCTAAAACATTTTAAAGATCGTAAAACAACAACGCTTCCAGTAATGGTTCTTTTAACTTATGCGAACTTAGACCGAACTGCTTAATATTTTTTTTATTGATTAAAAGTAGCAAACGTCACTGCAACCCTTGCAACTTCAGGCAATAATTCGTACCTGAGATCGCAAATAGATACGTTGCTACTTATGAAGACGCTTCGCCTCGTATTTATTTAGTGAACTCCAGCAACCACACCCTCTTTCCGAAACACAATAAAGTCCTTTACGGTATAATTGTGTGTGGCGGTGGTCATCTTTTTCGTGTGGTGTGTCGTGATATGGTAACCACAAGAGCACACGGGTTGTCAATAGAGGTCGTAGGCTACGGAGAACGAGCGCCTTTACTACGAATATAGCAGATACAACCATGAATGACGTTAACAGATACCGATTAAATAGTTCCCATTTACTGTATACGGTAATTATTGTGATAAATCATATCTCATTCAGTGGCCGCACGGGTGAGGGTTATCGCGAATTGCGCGTTTAATATTATATTAATTTGATTACATTGCCGAGACCTCATCGGTACGGTAAAGGTCTTTGATATATGGTACATTTATTTTATTGGCGTTAGGACCTCTATCAGTTGATAGCGCTGTAATTAATTAGTGTAATTGAGACCGAAGTGCGACATTCCGATGCCACGGTTGAACTGTTTTGGTTGGCCGTTTTCCTCGTTGGTCATTGCTTAATGTTTTGATATTTCTCGTAACTAATAAATTTGTACATATTTACCATTTCGTTGATTAGGTATCGTATTATTATGTTGTGGTGGTAATGTGGAGGATGATTTGTTTTCGTTATATGTATGTATGTACTTGTAATGAACACTGGAATGGTTTCTTGTATAGATTGTTGAAAATAGATTTTTTATATATTTTTAACATATTGAATGAGTCTAAGTTTGTTTATTTATGGCTTTTAACGATAAAGATAACATTTCTGTTAAACAAGTTGTTTCCGTTTGTCATGCTTATATTTTAAAGCAGGGATTTTCAAATATTTTGGGCAAGAGACACTTGTTTCAGATTGAATTGATACCTCA
>DWNH01001536.1:0-11233 GCA_018249895.1 Tiana niger | reverse complement strand
AAAACCAAAATGTTTGATATCTCTGAAATTATTGATTTTTGGATAGGGTACACCTTATATTATTTGATTGCAAATAAGCTATACTTTCACCCCCTTAAAGCTTTTACACCTATTTCCAATCATCCTGTATAAATCCATAATATATGGATACAATATTTTTGAATTTAATTTGGATAATATTTAGAAGTAACTTCAATCTTAATTGTGTATCTTTAGTTTTTATAAGGAAACGTCATTCTATTTCCTTGTATTGTATTGTTAGTAGAATATTGATGATACATTTATATGCACAACAGTTAGTTTTAGATTATCAGGTTTTCTTAAAAACTAGAAGCGATCAATAAATATATTGCGTCTACGTCGGAGTCGTGGGCCCTCCACTCGACGGCCGAGACGGCGGCCGCGGGAAAACCGCGATCTAATCAGCTGATAAAGCAGATATCGTCGGGTTTTTTTACCCGCTACGTTCAGGACGGGGTTTTTCACACAGCCTTGTGATGTGCCGCTATATTTTTTTAATCGTTGCACCCTGGATTAACAAGCAATGTTGCAGATAATATTGTTTACATTGTAACCTTTAAATAGATTCTTTTTTCGATAAACTAACGATATTCTTTGTAGCAGTAGTTTCGTTGATAAGTAAGCGGCTTTCTTCTAGTTATTAACGTGTCGCTACCTTTGTAATTAAAAGTTACGACGATTACAAAGGTTATAGCATGTAGAAAACCAAGAATATATGTGAACAATCCTTTAACCACGGAGTTAAATCAATCCCACAAGCTTAAAGCAATCTTCCGACCAAAGATTTAAAGTATTTCTGTAATACACAAGGTTAGTAGTAAGGATGTAAAAAAATATTTCCAAGCGATCATTAAACGATAGTGCAGCGCTCCGCCACGCCCATATAGTGCTTTGAAATGAGACATAACCATCATGTGTAGTTACCTAGTTACGATGAACCGTCATCGGTCGCTCTTATGACGTGCCAACTGCCTTTTGCCGCCGTGTTTATGAGAAGGTGGGGCCTTTTATATAAACAATTGTGGTCGGCAGTTAATCACTAATGCCTAACCTAACTTGTTTCCACCAGACCGTTTTCCTGTTTGATGAGTAACAGAATGTTCTTATTTTCCTTGTAGATATCTAGGAGATAGGTATTGTCTCAATTGCGTAACCAAAGGGTGTGTGTACAAGTATCGTTTTAGATGAGACAAATATCAAATACATACGAGAAAATTATGAGCGGATTGTTTGTAAGATAAGTTGGAGTTTAGGAATGATAAGCATACCAGTTATTTATCAGCTTATTTATTTAAGTATTTTATGAAGACGATTCGATATGACAGTTACTTTTTGGATACTGAGTAATAAATTAGTACTTATGTGCGTAAAAAGTATGTACCTATATGGATTTCATGTGAAGCAGGCTAATAAAGTAATAAAGTTGTTTATTGTTTTTAGGTAGGTTTTTTCAACAAAGTACAGTATTAATGTAACACTATAATACATGAAGTGCAGCAGAACAAAAACATCGTCGCCTGGGAGCTATTGTTCTCCAGCACCCATTTTCTTCTTCCAAAACACAATAAGTTCCTTAATTATTTTAGTTTCACAAAACCTCGAAAACGGCCACGGATTTAAGAAAATGTTTGTTTGTTTTGTTCGCTTAAAGGCCGCGGTGGTTTAGAAAAAGAGAATGAGGAAAAATCCTCAAATGATCAACCGAAAAATCGATATATGCATTTTTGTATAGGAATTTCCATTTGCAATAGATGGCGTTCGTGAAAGAGCTATCGTTTGACAGCGTTACAAATCAATGTTAGGCCATACAAAGATTATCGGGTCGTGTAGTTATAACATAGCTTTCGTTCGCGGGGTGTGCAGTCTAGCAATCGTCATTTACCAGAGCGAAAAGTATTATATAATTATGTTAATCCAGAGCATTACTATCAGTGTACCAAATTTCACCCAAATAGGTCCAAAACATCCAATCTGGCATTTATTAGCAGAATAGTTGTTATAAGGCGTGCTCATGAGGTGTCTGTTGTCGCCAGGAGGGGCTGGCGGGGTGGACGGCGCTGCACCTGGCGGCGCGCGCGGGCGACGCGGCGCTGGCGCGCGCCATCCTGGACAAGTACGCTGCGGCGGGCGGCGCGCGCGACTACTCCGGCCGCACGCCGCGCCGGCACGCCGCGCGCACGCCCGCCGCCGCCGCCTTCGCGGCCCGCGCCGACTCCGACTCCGAGTCCGATAGCGATGATGATGTTAGTTGCCCTTTGCTTCTTATATTCCGTTTTTTTTTTGTATAAACTTAATGCCACATGGCATTCAGCCGCCAGTCAACCTTAGGTGATGGTGAGAAATTAAGGTAAGCGCGTACAAACAAAAAACGAAGACACGATACCTGCTATATAAAATATAAATACATATATAAATATGCAAGATAAAATATATTATATTGATATAAATAAGTATGGTGCAAGCAAACGGTCACTGTGCCTATAGGACCTGGTACCTTCTTCAATTATCAAAAGTACTGAAGTACTTTCTGAACACATTATAGTTCAGTGACGGTAGAAATGGGTGTAGCTTTAGTAGTTCCCGGTATCACTATTTGTACTATTATAATGTACTACCTAGAAAACAAATCAAATTCCAGTTTCGTAGTACAATATGTATGTAACGTATTGACGTCAGCCGCACTCAGTGTGAGTGTTGCACGCGACAGAGCTGACGTCTGGGTAATGTACGCTCATTCATATAAGCTTTATCAATGTACCCAACAACCGGCAACTGTCACTACTCAAATAAGTAATACACGTAGTGCATACAGAGCCAGCGTCAGAATACTGAATGACAGACTACCTTCTGCAATGCTAAAACTAGTAGATTATATTTTTTTAAAAGCCCGATGCGTTCATGTTTTTGGTGGTAGAGTTGATAGAAAAACCTACTGTCAAGTAGGTGTTTCGGAGAGAAAGGTGTAGAAAGCATAATATGAAGCGAACATCGGAGTACAGTACTGTAGCTACACACGACCTCACAGAAGTGTTCGGGTCCTCTCGGAGGTCCCACGTGCAGTATTGGTGTATATACATGTAGCAAGTGACCACCTAACATTAATTTGTTTATCATTTTTGTTAGATAAAGATAACACAAAATATTTGATAGATAAACCAGTTATTTACTTTGCAATGTTGTGCAAAAGTTTACAAGTTCCTATGAAATCAATGTATCTATAATCTGTTATGTTTGTTTGCAGTACGACTCGGATAGCGAAGAAAGAGAGAGTCTGTTCGAGAAGCTCGTTCAGCTCAACAACCCTATCAACGTCGCCTGAAGCACTGCGGGGAGCTGCCAGCCCCGGGACCCTCGGGACTCCGTTGGCTTCCTCTGAACCATCACCTACAAAGTTCTCCGGGATCTGTATAAAAAGAATTCAACAGAATTATACAGAGGTAGTTCAACATATTGGAATGAGTGAATGTATGATAAATTGTCATGTGGATCTGTGCGCACAGTTATGACTGTATGTGGCTCCAACTGAACAGATGTTGTAACACAAGTATTACCATATTACTTTGTCAGTTTCTTATGAAATGTGTGTCAAAACATTTAAGGGTTTTGAGAAGGATAATGTTTTCTATTGTAATTTGAAAGTGACTTCCATGCTGATTAAAATATAAAGAATAATATTAGAATGTTGTGTGGGAGTCATCAGGGGTAAATGAGACAAGAACAAGGTATGCTCTGCTTGGTGTGTATAGTTAGTTAAACTATTTCTTTTCTATTTAAAAGGTGAAAAACTCTTACTTTCAAGGTGATGAGATTTTGAATAGATTCATATAATTGCCATTATCACTATAATGAACTCTTTTAAGTCAAAGAAAAATTTGATATGAAATATTTTTTAAATTTGCCTTTTACAATGTATAAATATTATATTCGTAAGTGTTAACCTGTTATATAACATATACATCGTTTAAATATTGATGATTAGTTTTATATTCTAGTATTTACAAATAAATTAGTCACCTGCTAAATTGAACTTTATTCTCAAAGACTGTCCTTGTAAACGAGTACATTTATAAATGGATATTTAGAGACCATAATTTTAATCATCTAAAGGTTTTGCTTCCGCACATGGAAGTGAATGGTGTAGTTTCATAACGAATATCCTTGTTGGCGAATGCTGTAGGTATCTTCAATACACGTAAAGTTGAACGCAGTTAACATGTGTTCAGCTGTGCGGGAGGGCGATGTGCCAATATGATGGGGGATTTGTCCTTAGTGCGGTTTCATGCACTAGCGTGGTAAGGTAAAGTGAACGTAAAACGTAAAAACCCTAGAAGCAACAAACAAGATGACTGTCCGTGCAGGTGGGAGGTGTTCCTAGAAGCGAGCTCGGTATACCGCCAACGTAATCCGCCGGCACTTCCCTGGAAACGATTAGATTATATGCTTTTATAATTCTTTTATGGTTCTTTGAAGCGTAAAGTACCCCAGCTCCGCGACCTAGTCTTTCAGATTAACAAGTGCTGTTAACACAATCCGCCGTCCTGTCTTGCTCCGCTTTTATTCCAAAGTGGCAGCTAAGACGTGATCCACACGCACCCACTTGTCACTGATGTTTTCGACAAAAGTTAGTGCAAGTAAACAAGAGCATAAAAGGGTTGTAAACTGACAAAGAACTAACTTTCTTGTACTGTACTCTTCTATATATTTAAGCACACTGGTATATGTAATTCCCAAAGCATACCGCCGACCTGCTGCCTGCAGATGTTATAGTGGCTAGCGCTCGTACACTTGAATTGCGTTTGTTACTTTCTATAATATTGTAAGTTGTGTTACTTAACTCAAATTATGCCAGTCACCTATTTATTCAAAGGATTGTATGAAAATCTGAATAATGCGGTTCGAGTCCTATCAGAAGCAATAATACATATTTATTTAGTTGTTTGGTAGAAGCAGACGTGAAGCAGTGTAATCAAATGACTTGCAATCATTATATGTTATTTCAATATGTACCTATTGTTTATTCAATTAAAAATAAATATGTAAGTAATTAATATCACTGTGTTGTTTCAATTTACTACTCCTCCAACTGGGTAGGTATAAGGATTTAATCTAACTCCATAGATAATCTTACGACTCTAAATAATATTGTTTTTTTTTTCAATAACATAAGTGTATAATTCCGCATTAAAATATCTACTATGGTAAGAATCCTTCAGCAAATGTTTTTCTTCAACACAACGGGCTTATATATATAACGTATTAACAAATCTCACTCTATGTTGCTAGCATCTAACAGATTTTAGAGACAAAACATTGTGTCCAGGATAATCATATTAAGGCAAAACAAGCATGCAAAGGTGATGTAAGTAAAAATGTAACACAATGAACGGAAAACTGTGAGCAGAGCAATGATAACAGCTGAGGCCACCTTACAAGTGTAGCACTCTATAGGCTCGTGTTATGAAAACGTCGGACGATTCGCGGAAACGACGATAGGAACACGTTAAACCCAGAGTAAGATACGACAGCCCGGGAAACAACGCGCTTCACGCTGTGCCCACTGCATTATATAAAACATATAAGGAATTTGTATTAGCTATTTTATGAACTTTATTAAATAATAATCACATTAAATATCTCAAAAAACATTTATCTAAGCAATTGGGTCCATAAGGCCCTTTTTATACGAAATTAAATTACCAACAAAGTTTTTATTCACATTTTTTTATAAAGTTGATCATTTCGGAGATAACTTTTTTTTTTTTTTTTATGAGCGAAGCTCAACAAACAGTCAGACGGGTCACCTGATGGCAAGTGATCACCGTCGCCTATGGGCATGGGCAACACCAGAGGAGTCGCTAATGCGTTGCCGGCTTTGGAGGAGAGCTCTTTTAGCGCCTTTCTTGAAGATCCCCATATCATAGTCCGCCGGAAATGCCTCTGCAGAAAGATCGTTCCATAGTTTAGACGTGCGGGGCAGGAACGAACGTCTAAACCGGACCGTGGAGGACCGCCGCGAGTCCAGATGGTATGTATGGAACTTCAGTCTTCTGCGGGTGGTATAGTGTAGGAAAGGCGACGTAGGATTAACTCGGACAGTTCCTCAGTTACACTTTATACGTAATAAAAATCCATTGCGTCCTATCCACTCCAAAACCTGATGTAGGTCCAACTTACATTTTATTTTACATTTTTACATTTTATTTAATAACACATCAATAAAATAAAAGTAAAATATTTATGTTATTAATTAAAAAGTAATCGGTGTCTATTTGTAGTAATTCTAATATACTCGTAATTCTAATAAAAATTTTTTGAAATTTGATATGTTGATACAAAGAGTTGTAATTATATAACAAAAAACATTTTAACATTGATAGAGTCGCTTCTGAACTCTTATTCAATGTCTTACTAGCCACAAATACAATATATTAAGTATAAAAAATTATTACTGTATAGTATAGTATAATTAAATTATAACTGTATAGATGTATAAATATTTTAAAGCTCTCACGGTCCGATTAACCGTTCAATAAACCGTTTAACCGGACTGTACGGACGGTGCGCATTTCGCTTAAAACGGACATCAACCGTTGCGATCCTTCATACAATATGCATGAAGAAACAGCTTAAGTGTGTACCCCATAAGTATATAGGTCGTCCCAGTGTGAGAATAAAGTCTCAAACTTTGGTATCAACATTGATATATTTAGCAAGGATATAAATCATCTACTTTTTTAAATTGAATATGAGCGAACGAGCATGCAGACCACGTGTTAAATGGTCACTATAACCCATTGACATCTAATTGCAACCTCAGGCAGTACCTTAGTTCTACCTAAGATTAATAGATGCTCTGCTACTTCTAAAGACTTAGAGAGGTTTAAGCAACCACACTCTTCTTCCGAAACACAATAAATAAGTTTACGGTAGATTTGGGTGTGGCGGTGGTACTCCCCTGGGCGGAGGCCTATCACATTTCGGGATTGTAGCATTTTCTACAATCCCTGATATATGAATACCTGAAAACTAGTCTTCATTAGTCCTAGTATCCTAAAGATCCATATTAGGCTCACTAAAGTTTCTTTGTTTAAATAATATTTACTTAAAAACTTTGTCTTTACTAATAATCATTGGTAAATTTAATAAATAAAATAAAATAAATAAACAGCTTTTATAACAGAAAGGAGGAAAACGTTTAAAAATGTCTTGCGAAAACCTTTAGCGCTTTAGAAAACGTTATACGAGGAACTCATAGGTTATTCATTACCTTACCTCAAGAGCGATTCAAACAAAACAATGACTAACATTAATGTTTAGCCTGTGGTCGCGAAATGTCTTGTTTATCAACATGATCGTCTGTTACATGCGTCATGTACGTGACAGCGAAGTGATTCATTCGACAGGTGAGTGAGTGATCGATCGACCCCAAATTATTGAGCTGAATACATTCAAGATGACTGGTTATTTGATCTCAACTTTAGAGACAGTCTAAATATCTTTTAATATAAACTATTATAAGCAGTGATAGCCTAGTGGTAGAATTTCCGCTTATCATTCCGGTGGGTCCGGGTTCAATCCCCGCACGCACCTATAATTTTTTTTTATACACCACCGCCACATGCAACTCTACCATAAAGCAATTTATTGTATTTCATAGAGTGTGGTTTCCTGAGTTCACTAAATACGAGGCGACCATCTTAGATCTAAAAAGTTCCATTTGGTTGTCCACGCATTTGGTTGCGATCTCATATAGGGCTAAGGTACTGCCTGCAATTGCAAGTGGACGTCCATGGGTTGCAGTGACCACTTAACACCAGGTTCCCTACATGGTCATTTGCTACGTTTATTTCATAAAATAAATCCCGTGCCTAGTTTTACCTATGGATATTGCAGGATAATGCACGTTGCATGTGCGATGCAAAAATGTTTAATTCCTTCCTTTAACCCACATGCAAATACGGGTCACTCGGACCGAGGCAGGATATTAATTATGTGGCGAGTGCATCGCCATCTGCCGCATCAATATTCAATCCGATTGGGACCAATCGAGCTAGGGATGTGCTGTAATACGCGTTATACGCGGGAACAATTATTTATTAACGCTTCACACTCATAGCCCCGCACTAAGATTCTAGGATCTTGTGTCGTGGGTACCGTGGACACACACACAGACAATTACACAAACACCCAGACCAAGAACAGAAATCTAAATTCATCATTTAAACCCCGCTGGGAATCGAAGCCAGGACCCTTCGAATGATGGACCGGCATGGTAACCACTACACCACACGGGTCGTCAAGCACGTATTTATTTTTATTTAAAAAGTTTTATGGGCCTGCCTAAAAGAATGTTGCATCGTAGAAAAAATGCAGCGATAATTAATTCGTATTGCGCGCATAAACACAAAAATTAACCATCCTGTACCATCCTCTACATTTTGAAATGGTTAACCAAAGTTTGGTTAGATTTACGTAACGAACAACAGTGTCACTTATTATAATACTTATTATTGTAATTACGTTTCAGTCACGGATATATATTAATTTAGTCACAAATTAAACCTTTTTAGAAACATCAACATGTCAAATTATTGTAACACATTTTCGTATTCATAAATAATCATGCTGGTGGATAACGTATCACGAAAATATCTGTCACATCACTATTTCAAATACAGCGTCCGTGCTGAACAGGGCTACCGCGTGTGTTTACAGGGTTTTAAATGCACGGTGCGTTGTTTGAGTGCGTTCAGAACTAAACAATCGTTTTATACACAAAAATTAATGATATATGAGGAATATAATAATGATACTAAGTCGTCCGTTTAATGATATTACTTTTTGACTGCGTGAAGAAGTTTTTTCAAAATCCTTATATGTTTGAGAGTGGAAGGTTTACCCCGGGAACTATCACCGCCACACCAATTCAACCTGACATGAGGTTCTTCAAAAAAGAGTCCTTGAAGACTGGCGACGCAAGGGCAATCCCTCTGGTGTCGCAAATGTTCATAGGCGACGGTGACCACTTACCATCAGGTGGCCCGTACGCCTGTTTGTTAGACTTTTTACAGAAAAAAACCGAGATAATTTTTGTGTTTCGCAATAAGAGTGTGGTTGCCGGAATACGATACTAAATACGAGGTTGTCGTTTTCCGTTTTAGTCCTCAGAAGCAGCAACGCATTCATTTACGAAGTCAATTAAATACACATTAATAAGTGCATATAACTTAAAAACCACTCGTCAAATCTTGATCAAATTTAAATGTGACCACGTGAGATGCACCAGTTTTCAAATGAAAATAATAGCCAAAATTAGTTTATTTTGTAAAAAGTTCTGAGGTAACACACAAACAAATACAGTCGAACTGATTAACTCCGCCTTTTTTGAAGTAGATTAAAAATTAACTCTGTGAACAAACCCAAAATCGGTCCATTTATGACTTGCACCCCGGTTGTACGAAACAATACCTAAGCACCTATCGCTCGCATAATTTTCTCATTGCTAACACCTAAACACATAACAGTGGCCGAGTTGGCACGTTCCCAAACAATGATAATGGCTTCTGTCATTGACAGATGCGCGGTCCCCGCGTGACCCAACCAATTAGCGACGCGAGAGGATATTACTGGCCCCGGTTCGATGTATCCACAAGATGGATAGGAGAATGGGATGTCATGTCTAGTAAAGCTCTAGGATTCTGCGTGATGCATAAATGGTTACAATTACAAACTATTACTGTATGGATATTGGTAAGTATATTTATAGATAGACAGATGGACCTACAATACAACCATTTGGAGAGGACCTCATGGGAAAACAAGGAGAGGAAGGCCGTCTACTCGATGGGACGATGAAATAAAAAAAGTCGCTGGCTTAAACTGGTGGCAAATAGCGCAAGATAGGGAGAAGTGGGTATCTTTGGAGGAGGCCTTTACCCAACCTGGGGACCTAGCATAAGGAAATATTATAAATATGTATATGTAACTAGATATATGTAAATTTAGCTTAGTCAAATAAAAGGCTTTTTTATTTTTTATTTTAATTTTATTTTAATACCTTGTGGTATTGCCTGAAGTTGCAAGTTGATGTCCATGTTGCAATAACCACTTAACACCAAGTGGCCTGCATGCTCATTTGCTATTTTTATTCAACAAAAAAAATGTGCTTCAGCATAATTTTATTTCGTTTCAGAAATGATTGTGTCTACGAAACCATTTCAAGTTATTAAAATGTTTGTTCCTTTGGGAATGATTTTGGCTTGTCCTTCCGTATATGCGCGTCCAGCCTTGCCTTTGCCAACGAAATCAGTTAGTACTTAATAATATGGATAATCTTTATAAAATAACCTGAAAGATTATAGTGACAGTTTAGTATAGAGATTTCCTTAATATTTTTGGTTTTGCCTCAGGGACGAAGGAACACATTCATGTTTTTCTTGATCAAACACAGCTCTCGTAGGCTTATAAATTTCGTAAGATAATTGAATCCAGTGTTTTATAAATGTTTTATATTAGAATTTTTCAATGTTACTTTAATCAAATAGAGTTTTCCTCTAGGTATATTGTGTTGTATCGAATAATATTAATTAATAATAAATTAATATTTCGAATATAGCTCTAGTACCTTAACTGTTAAGACGAAGGTCGTGAGATCGATTCCTACTCAGTTCACATGTTTGTATGATGAACACAAATAATTGTTCTGTGTCTGAATGTAAAGTTACCTACATACCTAAGTATGGATTAAGAAATAGTTTAGTACATCTATCATTTGTCAGTTTACCATAATAAAGACGTGTTTGTGTAGTCCCAATATATTTAATTAGTGCTAATCTAGATCATCCTACTTCCTACTAATATTATAAATGCGAAAGTTTGTGAGTACTCATTCACGAAAACTACTGGACGAATTTGGATGAAACTTTACAGTAATATAGGTTATACATCGGAATAACATATGGGCTACAATTTGTAATGATTTTATGAAATTTTGGTCGTAATATAACGATACATGTCAATTAAGTCAAGGCAGATGGCGCTACTGTCATTCCAATGAATTGCCGTGACAGTTCATGAACAGCAGTGAAGAATGAAATGTGCTTAACTTGCGACGTTATTTCCTCTTATTCAGTACCTATTAATCCTTATACAAATTTCTAAATTGCACCCGGGCGAAGCCGGGGCGGTTCGCTAGTAGTATATATTACTACTA
>DWNH01001535.1:0-11234 GCA_018249895.1 Tiana niger | reverse complement strand
TGACATTACGCAGATTAGACTTAAATCATGTGTTTTACGTACGCAATTCAAAACTTTCATAACTAATCACGTGCACATAAGTGTGGTTAAAGAAATCAGACTAAAACATTTGGAGCTGTTAGCTACTTTTCAAATTATAATTTTCTTAAGAATTTTTATAGATATTAACTACTATCAGCAGACTAGATACTATAATAATGTTCTTTTAATATAACTAAGTCTAGCTCTTCAGTCTCTATATCATATGACAATTTTTATGTAACCTTCAGAGGCTGCTTGAGATTAACTTAGCGATTCGTTTTTAGAAAAGTGGTGATAAAAGGGTCAATAAAAATACTCGTTTAGACTTCCTTTCTATTTTATTTATTTTCAGTTTGATTTTTTTCATTAATAAGATTATATTACAATATAATAATTAATGATAATAATTATTAAAACTACAAGTCGATTGTGTTATTTAAATATATAACAAAAAAAATAAAAAGTAAACAACAACGTCGCAGCCGGCGCCGCGCACCTTGTCGCACCACGCCAGTACATACTCGCCCGCCTCCGCAAGTGCTATCTGGCGGTGGCGGTGTCAGGACTATACAATGGTAAAATATAAAAAGAAATATTTTGTTACAATGTACATAATACGTGATCGCTAACTACGAGTTTGGTACTTCTATGTTATAATTAAGTCGGTCTCGACTCGACAAGTGTTTGAGGGTCTAACTCTAAACAGCAACTGGTGGGTGATTTGGAACGGGAAGAGTCGCGCCTACGCACTATACTCGTACCTTAGCCGATACAGCTTTGTAGTACTGTGCAGTGAGTAGTAAACGTTTGTTATTCGAACTTTGTTCATTACTTTATTTATTTTTTTACTAGCACAAAACTGTACGGCGTTTCGGCAGAGTGACTACAACAGCAAAAGCTACGCGCCTAACTTATGTACCGACCATCTAACGCACGCAAGCGAAGCTTACGGCTTACAATTCAATTCCATTGTGCTTCGATTCCAGATATTGCTATAACCTTCGTAAATTGCAGCAGTGGTATACCTACATGATATAATAGGAAATAATAAAAATTACACAAAACAAATAGTAATACATAAAAAAGCTATGTATTTGATCAAGAATTTACTTTTAATAAACGTAACATAAAAAATAATAATGCTTATTCATTGGCGAATATGTTTTAAGATATTAATCAAATCCAACAAACAAATTATCCACTGCTGCTCTCTTGCTCTGGTCCATGCTAATGAACAGTACAGACTAGATGTCGAGTCTAGTTAGGCTGTGTCTAGAGATTATTATCATTTCTTGGTCAGTTCAGGAAGAGGATAGTGTGGAGGCTACGCAATGTCCGCGGCACGAAGCGTCGCTAGCCCGTCGTATTAGCAAACATAAACATTAAATATTGTTACAGTACTATTTTGAACATTTCATAACGGACGTGCGACGTTCCACACCACGGTCAATATAAAAAACAGTTAAAACTCTCGTCCAACATTTTTATATAATTTTACAACTATTTTCACTTAGGTCTCGAAACTTGACATATCTAAATAATAAACCACTAACAGACTCAAATAATACAAAACGATCACATCGTGTGATGCTTACAAGCAATGTGATATAGGAAGAGAATTTGATCATTAAAATAATTAATTTTTAAAAAATAGCATTAACTAAATTTGGATATTTATGACTAAAATCGGCATTGAATTAAATAATATGTAATCGTCTATACATTATATGACTGGTACGCTTAGTTGACAATACAATAATGTATTAGAACACTAAATAAAGAAAAATAGCACATAGTCGGCTCCGTGGCGGAGGCCGCGACTCACTCAATGTACACACCACTGCACTCCGCACTCGCACCTTACAAAAGTAACAAACTATGTATATAGTAATTATATATTATTGTTCAATATGTACACCGCGCCCCCCGCGCGCCCCCGCGCCGCGCCGCACCCGCCCTCCGCCCCTCCCGCCAGCCCGCTCTCCGCTCGCCGCTCCCGGTCTGTGCTCGCTAACTGCTATTTATATATTTTCTTATATTTACAAAACAATATTGGCAGTTGGTTACACAATATTTGTTACACAGCACCTGCATTTTGTTATGATTTAGTAAAGCGCGTTACAATACATACATAATAGTAATAATAACTTCTAAAAATCACCTAACGCAAGCATAATAAAATTTTGTTGCATCAGTATTAAAAAACTTTTAACATCTAATATAAACTCAATTCTAGGCCACCAAACAAATACGATCAGTCAGCTCGTTAAAAAATTCAACATACAATAATTATAATATAATATGCAAAAATTGCTCCTAAAGTAAAAACTAATGATATGAATATTAGAATTTTGACTATCTAATGTTATAAATAATACAATATAAATATCTGTCCAACAGTGAGGACGCGGGCGCGGCGACGCTCCTCGCACTGGCTCTGCGTCAAACTTCATAAGCGTACACTTTGAAGATCAATACGTCTCGATTACACTGCAAAGTTTACCTTAGAATAACATTTGACGTGTTCACGCATCTTACTCGGAAATTTTTCGATCTTGAATTATTTGATAAGAGTATCAAGATGGAAAATTAGCTAAAACCACTATAGACTTACGACAGACTACATATCATACAAGAGTAGATCAAGATAACTAGTATTTTAGTAATAAACATGCTCTCTACTTGACCTTGCTCTATTGCATTAGGGGTTAGCGCACCGCTTACTGCTGGACGGCCGAATGTTATTCCTAATTTCGTTATTAGTTACCATATAATAATTTAACGTGCTGGTGTCTTTACAAGTACCTCTACGGTTTTCAAAACAAGTTTCTTAGCGGTATAGCATAGCAAATTTAACTTTAACATACGATGCGCTAACAATACGTCTAACTCAAGAGAGCAAAGTCTTATTGTGAGTTAAATTCTAAGTAAAAGCGTCTCATGCTCACGTCAGTGTATTGTTACTCACAAACATCACGCCATCGCACACAGCCTCCCGTATCACCTCATCAACATACAAACATCTCTTAAAACATGCAACAGTGTGTTTCATTCAGCTTCAATTAATAAGACACCAAAAATTAACAATAAAATTATTTTTATATTTTCGCACATAATAATTATGTCAATATACTTTATCCGTCTGTGTAATGAAAGTAACAGTGTATTATTGGAATATATAAGTTCTAGTTTGTTACAAAAATGTATATAATATCAATATAAACTAGATAATATCAAATTTGTAACACATTAGAAATGGTCAATTTGATGTTAAATCTATTTTTATAATTCGTCAATAATAAAAAAACAAATTCAATATAAATATACACAATTGTTATCTTACACTATATAAGAACATATGAAGAGTACATAAGACTGTTACTTCCATAGTACACAGAACCCAATTTATTTTAAAATCCCGCCACAACTTCTCTATATTATTCACTATGAGGTATAACTGTATGTATAATTGCCGTAATTTAGAATTCCTTACTTATTGCTATAAAATTTTTAAACAATGCTACTAAAGCAATAATACTTTTCATTGTGAGTCAATATAGCAGTCTCCAACTTTTTGGCCACTCGGAAGGATGCTGCGTAACTAAACTAGGAAATGCTAGTACCGCTGTGAAACTTTGTTAGACAATATAAAATTCTAAATCATCAGTCAATGTAATACTATATTGCTTTTTGGCATCTAAAGATTCATGGAACATTGCAATAAATAATGATTATGCTTATAAAGGAATGTCGGAGCGACACAATAGATAGACAAGTTGTTTTCCTTTGCCCATCTACAGTGCAGCAAGCTCAACCTTCAAACTGGCCGAAAAGCTTGGCGTCTACTATAAAAGAGTGCATTTTTCTTACTTATCAGCCTGATTAAACTGGGTATTATCTATCCTTATATTATATACATTTTTGTACCCTATTTGGATATAGCTACAATTTCTATAATAGTGTATAAGTCATGGAATTCTCATTACAAATTGTATCAGTGACAGCTGTGTATAATATATTTATTGTATTGAGCAAAAAATTGTGTACATAGGCCACTTGCTAAATTGCACTGAACTTTAAACATTAACAGTTCGAAACTCTTATTTTATCTGTTTATTTTTAATTTCAATTTAGAACATGGATTTTTTTTTTGTGTTAAAATGTAATGTTGCGCTTTGATTATTATGTCGATTATTCATTATACTCTAGAGCAAATAAAATTGATACAATACAATCTGTTGTACTACCAAAAGAAATTGGCTGATAAAAATCAAAAGTTGATTTTCATTAAATGTATATATTGCTTTATTTTTGACTAAACAAAAATATTATTGATAAAATTAACGACACTAACAAGGTTGCCTGTTCAGAACTTTCGAAGAACTCCATGCGAAAGATGTGAAAAACACACTGATGCAAGCGGATGACAGATTAAATAATTATGGAGTGCAATAAACTTAATAGTGTAATAGAATAGGAAATGCCCCCCCGTACCGCGAACATATTGGCTACACAAATACTGACGTATCCTTGGAAGACAAACAACAAAAAAAAATCACTATACAAAATGGTCAAACCGAGTTTCGATCACAATGTCTATATTATTGCAATAATTTTCTAACCAATTTCATTAGTGGGAGGGCCGTACAGTCTCAGTAACAACAATGGGACATTGTGGATGCTGTTGCTAAAAACATAACGTAGGTAAGCTTTTCTGTATTGAAAAGAAACAATTTCTAAGTATTATGACAGAGTTTTGGTCAGTTTAAAAATTCTGTACAAAAAATTAGTACCAGGACTATAGTTATTTCTCAAAATTGTGATAAAAGTATCCAATTTCGGTTACTGTATTATCTATGACAAACGTCACTTCTCTCAATTTGTTCCTAGTAAATTGAATTGTTTAAAAAACCATACAATACATATAAATATTAAAAACATCTACATGTATGTTTGTGGCAACAGCGTGATTGTAGTATGCCGCCTCCGCCGTGGTCTATGGTGTATTAATATCGTATATTAAACCTATTTTAATTTAGATAAGTGAGAAGTTCACAACTACTTTACTATTTTAATCAATGTAGCAATGACAGATTATACAAAATCAAATTGCCCTACACAAGGCATGAAAAGTACCTCTAAATCATATTTTTTAATAAGAGCAAGCAAGCATCAAGCCCCTTGATGTTAAGTGTCACATATCCTACCATAAAAAGAACTGATGTAGATAAAGTTGGTATGTCTTTTCATGTACTAAAATCTGTCTACCACACAATTTGAAGGCCTATCCACACTATTCACGTTGTGTTGAATGCTATTCAATTTAAGATAATTGTCAGTGTCCTAGTGAAATCATAAGAAAAATCGTAGAAATTTTGATGCGCCGTACATTTTTAACGTCAATCACATGAACACAACATATGAAAGTAATAAATTTTTTATTGGCTCTGAAATGATATGTGCGAATAGACCCCCAAACAACTTTAATCTTCCTTCTGGTATCACTGTAGTAGCTAGTGAACAATTCACCTTTAAACAATAAAATTTGTTGCATAGACCACGGCTCGGTCTCCTATGTGCGACGTTCAGAGCGATCCCGCGGGGAAGCTTGCGGAGGAGTTGCTGTGCGCGAGCGACAGCATGGAACCAGAGAGGGACTGTTCCTCTTCGCCGTAGCCCTCCCGACTGCCTTCTGCTATTGCCATCGCGCTGTGAAATAGAAAATAATTATTGCATTATTAAAAAGAAAAGGCATTTTTAAAAGGCAAAATCATAGTTTTCATATGGAGGGCGCTAAATGAGCAAATAACAACTTCGGTTGGTACCATAGAAAACCGTCGTTAAGCTTTAACAAGGTACAAAGTAATGAATAAAAACAAGTTTACACTAATACATAAATTATATGCACTTAATTCATTGGCTTTAGGTCCCTGCGAGTAGTGGAAATACCTCAAGATCTATCTAGGTATCTTTTTACATATTTCCTGTTGGCTTAGCAAAATGTTGAGTTACCTGAAGCCGAGACGCGCGCTTTCATTGTCGAAGTGGTCAAGCTCCCGCTCGTGGCGCTCATGCAGCATGCGCGTGCGCTCAGCGCGCTCCGCGACGAACTGTGCGCACTCCGACTCCATCTGTGACCAAACATTTGCTGTATCCTGACTGCAACCTGATTTCAACTGCTTTGGTCACTTCAGAATTCTTTAAGTAATGTAATAACGACAGAGGAATATCAAAACTCCATAACGCATTTCAGATGAGAGCATTATTAGGACAATTGAGCTAAAACAGGATTTTTAACACATTATGGAATTTCTATACTAATGTGTCAGCTTAATTATTAATTACAACTGAAACTTATTTCTATCAATAAAATTAATGAGTAACATCAAATATTTAGAACCAAATTCTTCACTTGGTGATTTTTTTTTGCTGTAAATCTTAATAAATGACAATGATAATTAATCGGTTTTTTTCGATTTTTTAATGTTATTATTAAATTATGTAAAACACCTACAACTAGGTGTTATATAGGGTAAACATAGTGCCTAGCGGCATTGTCCTCCAGCCAACCCTGGGTAAAGGCGACAGAGCAAAGTAGCCACGTGTATGTATCAATATAGTATAGGCCCAGTTTGCCGTGACCACCTTCTGTTCGAGCAGCGCGCGGCGCACAGCGACGCGCTCCTCGAGCTCGCGGCGCTCGCGGTTGCGCTGCGCCTCGGCCTGCATCTTGCTCTTGCTCTGGTACGCCGTCAGCATGTCCAGCTCGTGCTCCAGCTGCATCTTCAGCTGCTGGCACTCCATCTGCAACGTCACACAATACCAATGTTCACAACTTTTTACACAAAGGTTTAACTTTGTTTTAAAAGGTTAACAGGTTTTAAAAGGTGTAATTTTTTCGTCAACACAATGAGGGACGCAAGCAAAGTGAAGAAAAAAATGATAATTTGTTACTGTAACATTAGTTGAATACAGCCTTACTGAATTAAGGTCGAATTTCGACCAGCAGGCAATCTCGGAAAGTCTACTTAAATGTTTACCTTAAATCAATATCAATCAATCAATTAATTTGAAAAAAGATAATATCTTAACCATCTGACTCTCGTCGAGGCGCACTGTCTGCTTTTGCAGCATCTCGCTGATGCTCTGGTCGTACTGCTCTCCCAGTAATACGAGTTTACGTCGCTTCTCGTCTTTTAGTGACTTTATAACCTCTTTCTGATGTTCCTGCAATGACACACGAGTCCTAATATATTAAGTAAGTAAAGATTAGCTTTATCCGGATATTAAGCCCACGTAACAACTAATACTCTACCGTCAACTGTTCACAATTTACTTTAATAAAAAGAAATAAAAATATACCATATAACATGGGATATAGAAATAGCCTGATAGAGTTAGTTTAATCTTAGGCTTCCTTATCAGCATAGCAGTAACTATTCTAAACATACCTTTGCCGTCGTCTGTAATATCTGCGCTTTCAGTGCCTTGTACTGACGCGTTTGTATTTTACACGTTTCCCGAAACTGCTTGCGTATCTGCATCTCCTTTTGCTGTTACATAAAAAATATATACAATTGCCTTAGGATATTACATAATTATACGAGGCTTGGGATATTATAGAGTATATTTCGAACATTAGTAATTCATTACTATTATTATTATTACTACTTGAGGTAAAGGGGAATTACCAAAATCCACTGTGCGATCACATTCTTATTACACGTCGTATTGATTTTTAGACGAAAGCTACATACTAAGCTTTTTAAAGTTCAAGTTAAACTAGCGTAATCCAATAAACATGAAAACTTAGAATTGCATTTCTATCAACAACTATGCAATTAGATTATTTGAATTTTTTTTGTCATAACATAATTATGCACAAAGTGCCACAAGTTAAATAGTTAATCAATATTGTTGCACACTACAAGCATTTCAGTGAATGTTGCTTAAGGTGTACTTTCAAGACAACTCACCTTGAGGCTCTTAGGTTGCTGTTTCAACTGCAGCGCATGCTTCTTCCTCAGCTCGTGCTCCGCGCGCTGCATGTAGTCGCGTTGGTTCGCCAGTTCCGTTGCGTGTTGGTTCGATAGTTGTTCTTCCCTGCAAAGCAACAAATTCGTAAAAACATGAGTATATATAGAGATTGTTAATTGTTTGTCGAGACAAGTGATATCGTAGCGTTTTTCTTTTTTTTTATTACGGAGTGGGATCGCTGTATTTATTACAATTTCGCTATTCTTGTATATTTATCTGACTATGATCATTCCCAAAATCTCCTAAGGACAGTCGACGATATAGTTCATGGCTGTAAACTCAATAAAACTACTAAACCTCAGATTATAACCAAATGTTATAAGGTTGTATGCATTCCATGTTCTGAATGTTAAGATGCATGTAGCTGTAAAATATGACTGTAACCTTACTTTTCTATTTTCAACGAAAGAATTGATATAACCCAGCAGCAAATGGGATCATATGATTAAATAACGTCGATAAGGTTTATAATAATACCTAAGCGCATGCACGCCCTTCTGTTGCCTGTACTCTAACTCCTGCGTCTTTTCGTGGTGACGCAAGAGCATCGCGTGGGCTTGCTCCAGTTGCTGTTGCCTTTTGTTCAACTCCTGGAAAGGAACAGAATTATAATAGTTATTTGTTAGGTGTTCATGGATTATGATTATTAGTGAGTTCCCTACCCAGTACGAATGTTTGTGTGATGAGCACGAATATTTGTTGTTTTGTTATCTACATATGTATGTATTTACAAAAAAAAATATGTTGGTTACCATAGCATAGGTTCTGCCTAATTTGGGATCAGATGGGTTCTTCGTGTGTAATAGCAACGCTAGTGTAGCATGTGCTTGTGGTGAGCGGTAGAGTGTGTTTACCTCGCGTAGCAGCTCCTGCTCCTTGTGGTGCAGCGCGAGCATGCGACGGCGGCGGAAACGCCGCAGCTCAAGTTCGAGGTACTCGCGCTGCGACCGCACCAGCCGCGCCTCCTCCGCCGCCTCCGCCTGCTTCAGGTTTTCTTTTTGCGACCTGCACGATACATCATTATAATTATCAAACCATTATTTTGAGAATACTTAGAGAATCTCCGCAAACAAACTGGAGGAATCTTTAATGTTTGCATGCAATAATGACAACTTTGTCTATCTGTCTGTTACGCTTTCACGCCTAAACCACCGAATTGATTATGATGAAATTTGGTACAGAGATAAATGGGATCCTGGATATCAGATCCTGGTATTTGTATACAATGTCATTAGACATTAAGCACATAAAGTAGAAATTTGACTAGCCTCTTGATCTAGTGGTTAGCGAACCTGACTGCTACACAGGAGGTCCTGGCTTTGATCCCCACCCAGAACAAATGTTTGTGTGATGAGCACGAATATTTGTTCTGTGTCTGGGTGTATTGTTAAAACAAACAACTTTACAAAAAAAGAAATTATGTATGTTTATCAGTTGTCTGGTTACCATAGCACAGACGCTGCCTAGTTAAGGATCAGATGGCAGTGTGTGTGTGATATTAAATATATTCTATATAATATAGAGTATACTCACTGCAAGGTGGCGTCCCTTTGTCGCTTGGGGGTGGCGTCGTCCATACTGAGCTCCTTTTTCCACCGCTCCTTGTTGGCCTTGTATTCACGCTTGCGCTGCGTCTCGAACGCCTTGCGCTCTTGCTCCTGACGCGCTGTTATGTCCTTTATTAACTTCTTTTCCGCTGCCGCGTTTTGTTTTAGTTTGCGCTCCTTCTCTTGGGCGTGTTTCGTCTGAAATGTTTATAGTTATTTTTATAATTTTACTTATCAAAATATAAAATTTTTAATAGTTCTATTATACTGGAACTATCATAATTGAAACTCATAGAATTTGCTAACTTTGGTACCTTAAAATAAAGTAATTAGAATTAGAACCAAACTCATCTTTTCTAAACTTACTACTCTAGCAAATTTCTCAATAATATGAATGATTCTAGATGTCAGTCGAAAGAACAAGCAGTCAAGTTTCCTTGTAGACATGACAGCAAAATAAGAAGAGCATTTGAAACTATAATTCTGAGCACTGTCTCTGATCTTCCATCGCTATTAAAATAAAGCTCGGCCCTGATGCAGCCTTTCTAATTATTATAGAGCGTTTGCAGCAGCACAATGTACTAGTAGTTTAACTGCACCTTGTGCAAACTGGTGCATGTGAACCTAGTTCCAGAAGGGCGATTGCAACTTTTCTCTTCAGTCATTCACCTGCAGCCTCTCGAGCTCGCGTGAGAGCGTCTGCAGCAGCGCGTCGTACTCGCGGTCGAGCTGCGCCTTATGCGCCTCCACGTCAGCCTTGCAGCGCTCCTCCAGCTTCAGCAGCGCCGCCTGGTGTTCGCGACGCATGCGCTTGTAGCCCGACATCTGCTCGTGCATCTCCTGCGAAACATGTAACGACATGTTACAATGTCCCACTGCGACTGTATGAATATCCTGTAGGTCCTTGTGTTTGTGGCGATTTTCAAAATCTTAACTGTACAAACATATAAATTAGAAATGTTAAGTATTGTGCTTCTTTAAATAGGCCTTCAGTGCTTGAGTTTGGATTTAAAATATTTGATTGCTTCACATTATATACCCTAATCAATACAGTTGGCACGAGATATTGGATTAAATCCCATCCTCCCAAAATTATTGTGTAATTCATATTATTCTCATTCATCCTATGCCACCTGCACAGTGATGTGATAAAAATAAATTGCATTTATTTTAATATACCACCATCATTCACGACTTATAATCAAAATTATAGCATAATAATTTTTAATAACATAACCATTATAAATGAGCTACCTGGTTGTGTTCCTTCTGCTGCTTCGTTACAATACTGGTTGTTCGGATCGTTGCGAAGTTGTTGGCGCCGTGCTCCGACACGAGCGACATCGCCGCCGATACGTTGTTGCTGACGCCTGAAATGAACAACCAATTATGTTCCTTCAAGTTACGGAAATTACAAAGTACAGATTTGTAAAACGCGGTCTCACACGCGGTTATCTGATCCCAAATTAGGCAACTAGGTGCTATGGTAACCAAATAACTGATAAACATACATACTTTTTTTTTGTAAATACATACTTATATAGATAACAAAACACCCAGACACAAAACAAATATTCGTGATCATCACACAAACATTTGTTCTGGGTGGGGATCGAACCCACGACCTCC
>DWNH01001534.1:0-11239 GCA_018249895.1 Tiana niger | reverse complement strand
GTCATTCATTCGTGCCTGTGTCATTTGTCCACTAGTAACCAAATTATAGTCAAAAAATATTTTAATGTTGTACCTAGTATTTTACTATATTTAAATATTTCCAAATTTGTGATAACTAATTATTCTTCTGAAATTTTCAGATATATCCTTGCACTAACTTGCCTAACTCACCAACTTGATTTATACATGATTTATGTGTAAAAAGATAAATTTCTATATCTTAAAATTCACATTTATATATTGTATCTGAGATACTAGCTAATAGTTTTTTACAATGGTAATTGTAAAACTTAGTACTTAGTTTTTTGTACGCTCTTTTTCTTTTTGTGAATCAATACTAAAATGTTATTTATAATGTTTTTTCAGCACGGAAGGTTGAAAGTTCGGACTACTGAGGAAGAGAACGCAAAACGAGAGAAAGAAAAACAAGAAAAGCTTAAAGTATACAGAATTGCTATGCAGAAAATTAGAGAAAAAGTAAGATATAATATAAGATAAATAAGTACATTGCTAGTACAATGATGTATAACAGTAGTATAAAAAGTAGTTTTGCCCCTTCATTTGAGATTCACCATGACGACATTGACATTTTTAACAATTTTTTATTAATTTCCCCTGTATGTATGTAACCGATTCCTTAAACATTCACAGGTCATTGGAATAGTAATCATGTCAAAATTGATTGTAAGAAAAGAGTGTAATTTTAAATCTTGGTATTACGTCTCAATCACCATAAATGTTATTTATTTAAATAATTTCTAGTAAAAATGTTTGTACAATATAATATTCACAGAGAAAAGAAGGTGACTTAGATAAAGAAATGTTGGACATTACTGGGAACTGTTTGTCTGCTAATCCAGATATCCTTACATTATGGAATATACGAAGAGAAACATTATTGATTCTAAGGTTAGAATATTAGATATCAGATTATTATTTAAAATGTTAAAGTAAATATAGGACATATTAAAAATGTTATACCTTGCACAGTAGTCGTATAAAACCTATGAAGATGTTGCATTTTGAGAGTGCATTAAAAATAGCTCTTGAATAGCTATTCAACTACTCTTATTGTGATCTGCACAGGTCCCAGGATTGTCTGCTAGTATGTCTATTAGATACATGCCTGTATATTTTGACTGTGTTTGCACTGTCTCATATCTAGTGTAAAGGGTTATAGATTAAATTCCAAAATATAGAATTCCACTTCCATAGCAATCCATATATGTATATTCAGGCTACAGCTTGTCTTTGTTCCCGCTTTCAACCTTATTGCTTCACACTCCCCTTAATTGTTGCAATTTATTCCATAACTTTTCAATGATTAGTAACTGGTCTATGTTTTATTATTTGAAACAAGCCATAAATCCTCATACAACTATAATGATATATCCTAGATACAAGAATATATATAGATATCCTTTACTATTTAACTACATATAACAGGGATTGTTGGGTATGTATATAAAGGTTATATTTAAACAATTTTCAGTAAAAGTGACATAGCTGATGAAGAATTGTCCAAGCTGTATGATGCTGAGTTGAAACTAACAGAATATTGTTTGAAGAGCAATCACAAGTCATATGGTGCGTGGTATCAAAGAGAATGGGTTCTACTAACAAGACCAGATCCTGACTGGCAGAAAGAATTAGATCTATGCCATAAGTATCTTAAGATAGATGAAAGAAACTGTAAGTTTTCAAAATAATTTTGAACACTTTGATATAGGAGGTTTTATTAGCACTGATCACCCTTTTGAGCATTAAATTCTTTTGCTGCTGCTGAAGAGTAGTCCCAAATAACCTCAAGATCATTAATCAAAGTAACATTTAATAAGTTGAACCCATTTATTACTAGACACAAGGTGTAAATTCATAGGCAGTTCCGAATCGCAGGGAAGAGAAGATTCAAACATATGTATGGAATATAAAGAAGACAATTTAAAGCTACTCCTAAAAACTTCTTTTAGTGCCCTTTTAGTCTTTTAGTGTGTTTGGAACTGCTTTCAGGGCACATATTAAAATCAAAATTACATGCAATTGACTGCTTATGCAGATGTCTAGAAGTCAATTATGTAATTTAGATACCCATCTGATAGATGTATGCCATCTAGTAAACCACTTGGAAAATACATACTTTTTCATCACCATACACAACATTAAGAAACTAAATCGATACTTGAACATACACTCTTTTGAATTTTAGTTCATACCTGGGATTACAGAAGATTTGTTGTTTCTCATTGCAAAGCACCACTTCAGAAGGAATTTGATTTCACTACAGTAAAAATTCATCATAACTTCTCAAATTACTCAGCTTGGCATTATAGGAGTAAAATGTTGGTGGAACTATATCCAGACTTAGAAGGTAGTGTCAAACAGGTTATAAATATTATTGCACATTATTCTCTTTTTGTTTTTGATAATTATGTTATGTGGTTATACTAAGCCTCCATTTTTTTTAAGCAAACTTTTCACTGAACAATTGAAAGCAATAATTAATAATCTTAGTATTTAGCTATGGCGTTTAAACCAACATCAATTAATATGGTGGCAGTAGAAACTATGGAAATACCAATTTTCATAATCATCAATCATGCATTAACGTCAAATCGTTGAGAAAATTAGCTGTTGGTCAGGGTATGTTGTTGTGATTATTTAGTCAACCAATTTAATAAAACAAATTGCTGCTTCTTTTCTGTACTTTAAACAGTGTGGTAAGCAGATTTCACTTCACAACTCATTGGGCTTATGAACTTTGTACTCGGCTCTTAACAAGTTGTAAATACATTAGGGATGCCTTGTATGTTTTTGATCTGCAAACTCTACAGAACCTTAATATTGTCGAACTTGTATATTCACTGAAAATAATTATTTGTAATGTCATTCCAGTAAACGTTTATACTATAGGAATCTTTGATGAAAGATTTCATAATATAACTAACTATATAAATTATTATTTTTGTATCATTTTAATGTACTAAATGTGTAATGTATTAAAATTTTCAGGAGGGCGACCTATAAAAGATAGTTACCATAAGCATGAGTTGAAATTGGTTCAAAGTGCTGCATTTACTGATCCAGATGATACGAGTGCATGGTTTTATTTGAGATGGCTATTAGGTAAGCATGTACATCTATAAGTAGCTAATGCCTGCAATTTTATCTGTGTGATTGCTCAGACTAATAAGTTTTAATTTAGTTGAAGTGATTACACCTATACTTATAAAAGCTATAATTTTGCATGCCTAATGAGGCAGAACACAGAACTAGTGTATATAATGATACTGTCTTTAACCTATTAATCCTATGTTTCTAGTGAAATAAAGAATTATGAATTAGAGTTTTAGTTTTCGTACAATTTTTGCTCAAAACAAATTTAGTATTTTGAGTAAAATGCTTATACTTGATGAGCATAAATAAGCATTTTACTCAAAACGCTTATGCAGGATGAACACCACTTCCTGCACCACTATATTTTTCAATCATCTTCACGAATAACGGCCATACTTTCTCAGTTATGGCAGAAATGTCGGTTTTATAGAATTTATAAAGGCAAAGTTTTCTTTGTTTATATTTGGATTTTTGTGTATTACAGATATAAAATCATACAAAATACCCAAAACTGTTGTTCTAAGATGGTTCACATAATATGTACAACCCACAAGAAATAATTTTTCCAAAGCATTTGTTATTTTTTTATTATTTCTTGTGCCAAATTATGTTTACTACTCTTATATAGCAAAGTGGCATTTTGGACTTATCTCTGGAATAGACTTGTTGTATCATGACTTTTCCCTTCACTACAATTGACCATATTCCTTGACTACAATAAATAATAATATTTTAGGAGCAGTGAAAATTAATATACATCCGGTATTATTTTGTGTTTCACCCACAAAGGCAACTCTAGCTTGGAGTAGATATGTTTCAAAGGATTTTATACTAAGGACAACAAAAGTCTTATTTAATGAGGAACAAGTACAAGGAGACTGGATATCATGTGCTGATAAAGAGTATGATGTTTTGTGGATATTTAATCACAGACAGGAAATTTCAAATGGCATGAAAATAAAGGTAATCTTCAAATTTCAAAATCATCTTTCAACCTTCCTAACTTTTATATAACTAAAGATTTAATTTCAGTAGTACATACACTATACGTACTTACATACACATAGTAAGAGGTTTTGTAGTTTTCGAAAAACGAAATGACATTCGACCTTATCCATACATTAACTAGTAGAGCCACTAGTGACTGCGATAAAAAGTAAAAATGTCGCGTTTTCTTATTAAAATTAGGTTTTCACTGTACAATATTGGTAAAGTATAGCATGAAAGTATTTATTTATATGTCTACCTTATTTAAAAACTTTTTAGATTGAATATGAAGCAAACAATTTTAAGAAGCAAATTATTACATGCCGAGAATATAAGCCATCTATCTATGTAGGAAAGAGTGAAGTAAGTTTTCAAAATAAATATTCACAACCAGTTTTGGAAGAATTGAAGGATCAACTTGAGTCGTGTAGACAGCTGCTTCAGTTGGAACCAGATAATAAGTGTAAGTTATTTCATGATGCTAACAAATCATCATAAAACTTAAATATCGGAAGTCAATTGCTTTGATGTGAGTATATAAAATGGAGATTGCTTTTTCATTCATCATCTTGTGATTATATGTTAGCTAAGTGCTTTTTATCCTAAACAGCCTATGAAATTTTGTTGTAACAAATTGTTATTAATTTTAGGGACAGTCCTGACAACAACTATCATTTTGTACTGTATAGATGCAAAATTATATCACAAAGAAGTATTAACTTATTTGTATTCATTAAAAATCATAGACAAAATTAGGACTGGTTACTATGACGATCTTATTTCCAAATGGTGTCTGGAAGAGCAAATACTTGTTGACTACTGCACTTCCAGTTTGCAGTTCTCCATATCATTTGATGAAAAAATTACAACACTGTATTATTTACAATACTACAGCCATTGTGAAGATGTTGACCTTTCTAATCAAAATTTGACATCTAGAATGTTGCCAGTTCTAATAAAACTTCAACATTGCAAGGTTGGTGCAAAGAAAATCTATCTATCTGGTTGAAATATCTGCTGCAATTATTTTCTTATAAAATAACATAATTTTTCACTTTCAGAAATTAAGTCTCAAAAACAATTTGCTGACTACACTCAAAGAATTTCCAGTTCTTAATCTGGAAGAATTGAATATTCAAGGGAATAATATAAGTCAAAGTGAAGTAGAAGATTTAAAAGAAAAATGCAGTGATACAAACATAATTTTTTAATGTAATGCTTATATTTACAAAGTTATATATTTTTATACTTACATAATTATGTATATAAATTAGTTCACAATATTGTAAGCTTGTGATAGACCAAAGCAATAATAAAGATTTTTGCACATGTAACAAAAGTTGTATGCTATATTCACTGACCTTAAGGGCTCACATCAGGAAAATTTTTCTATGACATTTTATTATTTGCCATTTAACTAGTAACCATAATAAGTACAGCATAAAAAGATTTTTTTTTCAAGAGAATTTATGGAATTCATGGATAATAGAATATCATACAAAATTTAATACATTATGGATTTATTTATTTAACAAAACTGAAGTAAGAGAAGCATTAACAATATTAAAACTTAACGATAAAATCACTATGTTCATAGTATCAATATGTTTTTAGGCCTAATAAAATTAATATATCAAATTGGTTACAATCATATCACTTTTTAACTTTATCTATGTATACTATCTAGGCAAACATTTTAAAAACAAGAATATTTGAAATTTAATTGTTTAACTTTTTTAGTTATACTTTACAATAGTCAGAACAGTACATTCTAATATTTTAAAATCCAATTGGGTTTGGTAACATGCTTAAGGTAACATGGTCAGAATTGTTGAGTCCATTAAAATTTTAATATATTTAAAACTAATATATCTAAGTCTTAGTGACATTGAAATATATAACTTGAAATAGTTAAGAGAGTATGTAATAATGTAAATTAATCTTACGAATTTTATAAAAATAAATGACTGATGATTATTGAGTAAAAATATAATTAATGAGAAATGAACACATACTTTATTGTTATTGTTACAGATAAACACTATTTAAATTCAGTAAAGCTACTTAGGTTCAGGTTGTGGAGGAATCTACACTAAGTTTTTGTAAACACTATTGATATTATAATTATTTTCATTCCAGTTTAAAACAAACAAAACAACCTTACAATGACATAATAATAACTACATTTTTATTGTTACAGTTTTTTGTACTTAACACTTACAGTAAAGTATCAAATATTATAATAAAGTATGTATTATGTATTAATTTCCACTTATTTTAGTTACTTCACATATGAGATTACTTAGAGACTTGCACAGTGTATCTTCATCCCAATAAAGTTTACCACAATTGTCACATAAAATTGCTGGTTTATTTGATGTTAAGAGTTTTTCAACATTGTCTATATCTATTGGCAATCCTTTAGAAGACAAGCAAGGTTTATTATGACTCGATGGCTGCTCCACAGGTTTATATAAAACATCATCTTCACCTTCAGAATCACTCAGAAATTTACCATAAGGATCCTCCTCCTCTTCGTGTAAGAAATTACTTTGATTTCCATTTACACTTTTTGCTGCTTGATAAGAAGCACATAAAGTTATAACCTCTTCAGGTTTTAGCTTACGCAAGTCTGTCTCATTACAATGTACACAACGACTTAGAATATCCATTGGCTTAACAGTTAATCTAAAGTAATGGAAAATTTTCTTTAGCTGATCCTGAATGGAACATATCCCAATATCCAATATCGAAGACTGAGGATAATTCGTTGTTGGTGAATACTTAATTTTACTTAAAATAATAAAACGTTCTTCAGATATAGCAATATTAATTGTGTCATACCATAACATTGCAGTCGACATAATAGCTGCATCTATACCACAATAACGTAAATAAGCTGCCAGATGTGACAATTTGGGTTCTATAAAAAATTTAATATTGTTTACTCCCTTTGAAAGAACGCTTGTCTGTAACTGAGACTTATTGATCTTTTTTGTGTATTTAACTTTGTTTTCCATCATTATGCTGTTGCAAATTTCTTCAAAGTTCAATCCTTGTTGAAGACTTAGGTTTTGGAGATATTTGTATAGTTGTAATAGTACATAGGCATCTAAAGCTGCATAGCGAATTTGTGAAGGTCGTAAAGGTCTTAATTCCCAATTGGAACATTGCTCAGCTTTCTCTAGAGGTAATCCAAAACATATTTGTACAAGACAACTCAGGCTATTTCCATTACTGTGATAACTGTTTGGTAAACTTAAGCCTGATTTAACAAGGCTCTTCCAAAGAAGTGCCAAATCAAGCAAACCTTCACCTTTTACCTTTATATTATTTAAGCCAGTTATCGATGTCTTAACTTCTCTTAAATCTTGTTCAATACCAAAACCCAATTTAATAATCTCAGCATTGTCTAATAAAGATTTGTTAAATGTTGTCCAAAAACTGTTATATTGCTTGTTACCCAAAATTAATGTATCAATCAAGTAAACACAGTCAACTGTAGCAATTTGCATCAGGGCAACCTGTGATTGGGAAGCACCAAATGAAGGTTTCCATTCACAGTCAATGCTAATTATACTATAGCCTTGTAAACTTGACATCATAAGGTCAAAGAATTTCTCAGGAGTATCAATCATTACAACCTGATTGTCAGATAATGAGATATTATAAAATTTCTGATTGGAGTTAGGCTGCTCATCCCAATTTTCTTCATCTGTGGGAGATTTTTCATTTAAGGACAATTCTTTTAAAGCCAGAGGCAATTCTGATTTTGGGATGTTCAAATAGGTAGCCCATTTGAGAGCTTCATTGCAATCATGATCTACCAACATATCTATGAATTCAACACCTGCTTCAACATTCTGCTTCAAGGAATCCTTAACTAGGTCATCCCACACTGATGAGCTTACATTATTTCCAATGTATTTTTGATGAATCAAATATTTTAAGCCTCCTGTTGTTCGATTTTTACTCAGATTTTTACAAGTTTCAATAGGAATATTGAACTTATTACACAAACGTGCAACCAACTTGCCTAAAGTTTTGGCATATAACTTTTCAAATCGAACATGACCTATTTTATTTTCCTCTACATAGTTCTGAGCATAATTACGAATACTAAAGTTTTTTTCTAACAGCCCATCAAGAAATAATACAAAAGGTTTCACTTGTGAAGGACACTCTATTAAATATTCATCGACCATATTCAATTTGTCTTGCATGATCAGTGGAAACAGCAACTCACTAACAGGGATATCTTCAAATAGCTCCATTGCAATCACTATTTGTGAGGCTTGTTTACAATTATCGTTTCTGATCATATCTCTTACAATAGGTATAATTTTGTCTTTAATGGTGTCTATATGGTAAGTTTTTACCATCATATTTAAAAAATGTTGGTTACGTTGTGTACTTGCTATATGAAATGCTGGTAATTTCAATGAATCCTCTGGTAAGATTCCAACTTTAGTGGACCATTTCTGTAGTGTTTCAATAATAAAATAGGGGAGAGTTTTAGGCTTGCAATCCTTAGAATCTGGACATTTAATCAACAATATCAAGATCACTCTGTACGGGTCTGGGGTGCACTGGAAGAATACATCCAAGTGGCTTTCGACGGTAGCACTTTTTCTCCACGTATTCCACAATGATTTTAATTGTTCAAACCACATTAAAGTGTTGTTCTCTAAGCTTACATTTAATCCCATGTTTCGCAAGGATTCTTCAAAAGAAGGGACTATTTTTATCGTTTGGTTTTGATTAACAAGCTGTTTGACATCCATGTCGTACTTTGTTGTATAGAATTAATAACTACAAATTCTCATATACTGCAATTATTGTTTTTTTATGTAACATAAGATCGTAAAAGATATTACCAAACAGATACCCTTTTTGAACACCACATTTTTAGGTAGTATAAACTTAGTTTGTTGACTTAATTGATTGGATTCGCGAATCTCAATCTTAATTTATTTGACTTTTTATCTTGACATTGTCTGGTTGATGGACGAATAGATAGATGATAAATGTGATTAAATTACAATACGTTAACGTCATAGATAATATAGATGGTGTTAGCTAGGGCGGTCTGATATAGATTAAATATCAAAATCGATGCTAAGGAAGATGGATAGATCATAGGCATAGAGAATGGACTGAGCAATATCCTTACAAAATTGACCATTTTATAGATAAAGACAAAGCGATTGTGCGGTCACTACCTATCTTTTCTGCAGGTCATCCGCTCCTGCAAACCTGTAAAGTAGATCAATTAGAATTCTAGAAAAACACATTCCTGTGACGTAGACCAATCAGAATTCTAAAAAATATTTCTGTGACATCGGCTAACCAGAATTGTAGGAAATTATAATTGCGAGCCGCTCGTTCGCTTATCTCTCTCAGACTTTTCTGCCAGTATTAATGAATACAGACAATAGATAAAGAGGAAGGAATATATCGATACTTCGCGGCTCAAAAGGCGTAATCACCAAAACACGATTTTTCAGGGGAGCCAAAAAACAGAAATTAAAATTTTGTATTTATCATAACTTTGCTGTTACTGATCATATAAATATGATTCTTACACAAAAAGTTATTAATTTTTGTGATGTATAATAGTAAAACATAACGATTTAAGTGACATTTATAATTTAAAAGTTAACTGGTGAATACGCCTTATAAAATCAAACTTGTATGCCTTTTATGCCCTATATATTTAATGATGCGTTAGTAACGCTGTCTTTATGCCCCATAAAATGACTGTTGCATTTATAACGCAAGGTGTAACGTCCAACTTTCAAAATTAAATCCTTAGCTTTTAACGTTCTGAATGCTATACGTGCAGGGGTAATCGATTTGGCGAGATCAGAAGTCCAGTGGTAAAGCAATTATCGTTGGGGTCAAATAAAATAAAGAAAAGCACTCAAAACTCAAAACGCACACGCACGAGGCGAACCATACGAATCGAGTAAAACAAAACAATCTGACACTTCTGAACGCTTCCGACAGTCAAACTGTCGTGTCACAGAGTACAAATCGATGTCATAGCACAGACTATAGATAAGAATGTTTGTTAAACGCATAATGGATTCCGTTTGGTGTGATAATATTTTTTCAGATTTCTTAGTACACAGACTACAGAATGATGTAATTTTTTGTATTTTGAAATAGAAAAGTATAACAATTTTTTTCAAATATGACAGAACTTGTTACATCTTAGGCCCAAAATGACCGATCTCCTTTATGATATAATTTATGCCATTAAACAATTGGGGTGTTTGGTATTTTATACAAAATGTCATACTATTAAGCAAAGCTAAGCCACCCGTGAAGAAACCATCCGACCCCAGCGACCCGCTGAAATGTCAGCTCGCCGAGCCATAGGGCACTAGGTCAGTTGGCGGTGTAAAGCCTGCCTAAGGGATTCAGGGATATTTGAAAATTTTTGCTGGTGTAATGAAATTTAATTTTAAATAGGACTTTTAGAAGTATTTTTTTTATATAACCTAAACCTAGCAAACAGGCAGATGGGCCACGTGATGGTAAGTGGTTACCGTCGCCTATGGACATGAGCAACACCAGAGGAGTCGCCGATGCTTTGCCGGTTTTGGAGGAGTGCTCTCTTAGCGCCTTTCTTGAAGAACCCCTGAACGAAAGTAAATTATGAAGTACGCTTAACCTAACATGTACCTAATACATCATAATCTTGATTAGAAATTGATGAAACTAAAAATTGTAATCGTTCACAAATTTTTTTTTATTTCTCGCAGGTTGTCGCTCGTCGTTCAGACCTGAAGCTGATCGTGACGTCAGCGACAATGGACTCAAGCAAATTCGCGATGTTCTTCGGCAACGTGCCCACATTTACCATTCCTGGAAGAACATTCCCTGTAGAGACCTTCTTCGCCAAGAACGTATGCGAGGATTATGTGGATGGTGCCGTTAAGCAGGTAAGAAAGTTATTATTTTACTCAGGTAGAGAGGTAAAGTTATTGATAGAAGATTCTAATACGTTTATGCAGGATACCTAGTGTTAAATGATCTCTGAAAGCAATACTCTGTGACTGGCCTCTTGGTGTAGTGGTTAGAGTACCTGACTGCTAAACGGGAGGTCGTGGGTTCGATCCCCACCCAGAAC
>DWNH01001533.1:0-11243 GCA_018249895.1 Tiana niger | reverse complement strand
TAGAACCTGTAACAGAGGAACGGGCAGACAGCAGGGTCTTAGTCATACGGTACTCCTCCTGGGGGTGCGGAGCCCTAAAAATGTATAATTATTTTTTAAAAATCACATTATAATTTCCATCCCTAAAACGATTTAGAAATTACACAACATAAATTAAATCTTGCCGACAGTTGTGTTTGTTTACGAAGTAAACGTGGCGTATTTGCATACATAGGAGGCGCGTCGGAGTAGCCCGGGGAGTGAAATGGCAAAGTCCGTTACGTTGGGTACTCCGCCGTACTGGCAGGAACTTGGTACGAACCGCGACTGACTTTCGAGTTCACCTTGTTGCTGCTACTTAATCTTCACTCTGAGGTTTTGTACTTAACCGATTAAAGCTAAGCATTGACTTTCCATTGTTTGAATGTTTAGATAGTTTTAAAGGTAGTCTCTGCTGCACACCCAGATCTACTATGAAGCAATTTATTGTGTTTCGGAAAGAGGGTGTGGATGCCGGGGATTACTAAATTCGAGGCGATCATCTTAGTCCCCAGAAGTAGCAACGCATCTATTTGCTATTTCAGGTAGGACTAATGTACTGCCTTTGTTGAAAGAAGTAGTATCACAGGTGTACCCGTTTCTACCGTGAAACAATTTGTTGTTTCGGTAAAAGAGTCTGAGGTTAAATATGGATATATATGTACGTGTTTACTTGACACGTGGTGGTGTACCAGCTTGTTGGGTACTTTTTTTCTATAAAAAGTAGTCGGATCTATTGAATTATAGTTATTTTAGAATATACTCAATACTAAATCTTTTTTTAAACTGGCTGGTTATCAAACTTGTTATAGCACGGAATTTAAATTTATATACATCTGCATATATTTTTAATTTACTGCAATACATATTCAAGGATATTTTAAGCGTCAAAATATATTCGTCTTATACATTGTCTTTTACGTATCTTTAGAACGATTTAAAAAGCAAATTTTACCGCAAGTTCTGTTTGTTTGCGAAGTAAGCGTGGCGTATTTGCATACATAGGAGGCGTGTCGGAGTAGGCCGGGGTGTGAAATGGCAAAGTTCCCGTATAATGAAGATGAGGGATGTTGGGTAATCCGCCACACTGGCGGGAACTTAGATCAAACCGCGACTACCTGACATGGAAACTCAGCTTATTTGTTATTTTACTTGCTATGTGTTTGCTATTAAAAAAAAACGAAATCCTAAAAAAGCAAATTATTCTTCATATCAAGTTAGTTCAATAACGGTTCCTTATTATTTTAGAATCATAGCTTTAAAGAACGACGTGTGACGTAAGTGAGTATTCGCCTCACGCTAATTTTGAAGACACTGTACACTAACTATCGAAATAATTAAATTAGCAACCTTTAATTAGATATTGTGTAAATTGTGTATTAAGCTATTGTACGATAAAAAATTTAAGCAGCTAAAATATTTAATGTAATTTTGAATTATAGTTCAAAATATCTGCAATAAGTATTATACTTATTTCACAATTTTAGATAACAATTGGATCATTTATTTGAAATTCTGTTATGTTGTCAGCTGTGTATTAAATGTAGAATATGAACCATTCCGCGGTTGTTGTAATCGGAGGTTCGACAACAAAGACTGGAATGCTATTGAAAGTTAATTTACATTTCAAACAAATGGTTTTGATATTTCGATTAACACTACAGCTTTTGTTGATTTCAAATCTAAAATTGGAATAGTATTCGCACATACTTTTTGATATTATTTTGGTGACTTCACAATTTTTTGTTGATTTTAAATATAAAATTGGAACGGTATTCAAACATCCTTTTAAATTATAATTAATTTAACTAATTATGTTGTGTTCGCAATTAAACTTCAAAATATATGTATTGAAATATTTATTTATTTTAATTGACAACAACGGCTTACATTAAACGACTGTTCAAGTATTGTTTTATGCATTATGATTTATAGTAAAATTGCAACAACTTTAATTTGTTTTACTTTATTATACATTTTCAAGAACAATAGGCATCGAAACTTGACGTTTCTTATATAATATATTTATAATTAACAATTTATTCATTATTAATAAATTATTATTATTAGAACGTACTAACAATATTTTCAAAATTTTAATGAATAAGTCTATAGTCTTCATAAAAGTGTTTTTATTAAAGATAAAACAGTGCTTCCAACAATTAAAATATTAGGCACTACATTCACATATTTAGGCTGACAATAATTAAAAAAACCCCCTCAATCTGGATTTTCTTGAGTAATTATAAAAGCCGAATAGAGCTTCAATTAACCCCTCCGCTACACCGATAAGTTACAAAGACGTACATACCTTGGTGACGTGTGTACCTACTTATCTTATGTGAAACAAGATGTAAACCAGTATGACTACTGATGCTGCCTAAGTGTTTATTGCATTATCAAAAACTTGATATATTATTTCATCTCTTCTCGTAGAGTTGCAGGCAAATCCATAGAAAGCCAATCGTATTAGATGCGCTGCAACAATGCGAATTATTATTCACTTAAAAATTGAATTGCGTTCATTTTGCCGCCGCTTCAAGTAAAACGTTCTTTCCTAATGGCCCAGCACAATTTTTATCAATATTTTTTTGACCATAAAAATAAGATTTTTCCTACTATTTCAAGCGATTTCAGTGCATTTAAGTGAACTTTTTGCTTTTGCCATTCGATTAGCCAAGGAAAGGACGTCTTATGTCTCTATTTTAACCACTTCGACGCAATATATGAAACGATAAATCACGCCCGACCTATTTTGCGGAGTATAGTCACATAGTTTGTGTAAATGCGGTATGGAGTGAAATTGTATTGAAAATGGCAACGTATACTGTACGATATTGGCAAGATTATATCTTAAACTGTTTTCATTGTCTTTGAAATTGCTTTTAATGGCAAGTTCTCTTTGCGTATAAGTAGGCATAAATGTAAAAAATAGTGTTAATTAACCGTGATTGTTTCTGACTAAATTTTGTATGAAAGACTGTGTGCAGTTAATTACAATGACTTTTTTAAACAATATTAATTTAAAATTATATTATACACTTTATCTTTAATCACAATAATATTAATATTTTAACAATTGTATTTGTCGTATTATCATGAGACATACCTAGTAATAAAAAAAATTTAGTACATAGATGATTATATTTACACCCTAAAGAAACACACACATTTAACAGGAATATTCACAAATATAATATTTTATTTTCTTACCTTTACTTATGTACAAGTTGGAAAAATTTATATAAGAATATTTAAGAACCATATGAATTACCTACAAAGTCTGCGTGGAGTTTTGTACTTTATTTTAACACATTAATCACTTAAATGGTAACATTTACACGTTAATAATACCACTTTTAAAAGCTTATTTTATAATAATGGTTATTATTTTCATTAAATCAGTGTGATAGTATTAAAAATTTATACAATTATGTGTAAATGCTTACATAATATATAAATATTAATATGGTAACTTTACAATAGAACTAGGTAGGTACATATGTATATACTACACTAGCATCCGCCCGCGGTTTCGTCCGCGTTGTATTTGGTCTATAACTAAAATTATTTTCATATATAACTATAATAACATAACTCGTCAGTTAACGCGGCGCACGCCAGTACATAGAACTCCGAGTCGGTTTTTCCACGATTTTTCCAACATCTTCACCACTCACCGTCATATTTCAGCCAATTCACGCAAAACCTTAATAAATTATACACCCAAAAGTACACCTTTCTTATGAATCTCCACGTCCATTTGTGTAAACTGTATGAAAATGTGTCCATTAAAATCAGTTTTTGAGTTTATCAAGTTTAGACATACACGGCTGGTGACTTTGTTTTATAATAAGTACCTACATTTATTTCTAATGCGGGGTGCATTGCGGTTTTGTTAACATTATAAAAACTAAAAAGTTTGAAGATAACAGCTGTTATAAGACGAGAGTAATAAGAAAAAAAATTGTTAGTGAAGAACTTACAGAGATGTTGAAAATGCTCCTTGTTTTTATTATTATAATAATATTAATAAATAATAATAATAATATGGATCATCTTGACTCTTAGAGGTAAACGCCGAGTTGGAGAAATACGCCTTTTCAAAATACTATAACCTGATAATCAAAGTGACGAAACTGAAACTAACAATTTTACATAAAGTAACGTCAATTTCATTACTTTTAAAATGTTAATTGGCCCATTTTTACCCCAATAAATCGGTTTTTATCATCAATAAGCTTTATCAACGCGATTAAAATTAAAGTATTTAAAAATGTATCGGTGTGCACCTCAGAAATAAGATGTGATAGAAATATAAAACATCATACAAGTCTAAGTGCAAATACTAAAAGACCAAAATTATACAATATCTACCTATTTTACAAGTACCGAAATCTTCACATCAGTACACAGAGTAGGTAACGCTTACATAGGATATTAAAATTTCAGAACTTTTACATCAATATTAATTTACCACTTACCTACCACCACTAACCTAGCAGCATTGTTCAATTACTTTATCACATCGGTGAGCGTTTTTCATTATTTTAACGAAATTGGGATTCAACTACAAATTAATTAAAAACATTGAAAAATTGTATAAATAATATAAATAATGCATTCAGAGTTACAGATCTCAGTTTCCTTAGATATAAAAATGAGGTAAGTTTTAATATTTCTGTTTAGTTACATAAATATGCGTGTAAAGCGTTATTTATTATAAATAGGTGTGTCGTGGATACACACAAAGACAATTACATTAATACCCAGACCGAGACAGTATTCTAAATACATCATTCAAACTGCTGCCCCGACGGGAATCGAACCCAGGACCCCTCGAATGGAGACTTAGTATAAAAACCACTGCACTACACGGATCGTCGAATTTTTTGTTAACACTTTACACTTGTAACTTCACGCTAAGATTCCCTATACTGCGGATATCTTGGACATATAAATAATACAAAACTCAAATAGTAGTAGCCAACATAAATCCAAACACATAATTTCATTTCAGACAGTAAATACAAATTTTAGAACCTGCAAGTAAAAACAGACATGAATCGTAAATCAATTGCAGATAATTAAACAATATGTAGTAAGCGGACTGGAGCAAAACGTTAACATATTTACAATTAAATTTCAAAATATAAACATGACTAATTTTACGTATAAACTGAATTCAGCACGTGAAAAATGACAGCTACTGTCATAAGCGTACAAAGAGAAGCGCACATTGAATGCAAATCATAACCTTTATTCATTTCCAGTTTTTCCTCCTCTATTTCCAGTTTGTTTATTATTTTACGGACTTTATTACTCAAATTTTGTTTATCACCTACAGGTATTAAGGTTTTATTTTTATACGTAGCATTGTCGTGTATTATAGGTTCTCTGTCCGGGTCTTCTAAAGAGTCCGTAGCAGAATCGTGCTCATCTTCATCGTCAGGTCTTTCAGCAGATCCGAATTGGTTGTCAGGACCCTCGATAGGCGTAGAGTATCTGTATTCGTCCTTTTTTGTAGCTGGACTCGTGTTCCTGATTGTTGGTCCAGGTATCTCTGCAGAAAAATAGTCAGAATATAATCCCTGTAATGTTTAAGCTACGTCTTCACCTACTAATGAAAAGAGCTTACGCTTATATTGAGGAAATTCCATACATTTTGTGACCTTCAGATCATAAACGTTTTCCACGACAGTCCTTTGACTGAAGATTAACATGTACAAGGACTGAAACGGGATCAATTGAATCCCTAGACCACCATTTCATTGTTCAATGGCATATGAGTCGAGGCATAAAATAATAGATAATTTCTCATAAGACTTATGCTTCGCTTGCCTATGAACTACTGCCTATTTAGGTCAGCTCACGTATGCCATTAGAATCAGACGCATGAGAATCTAAGTTTATTTTAATGTGAAAGATGGAACACAAGTTTTACAATAAATGTTTTTACATTAATTGATATAATTAGTAATGATTTACTTGTTAAGAATCGATTTAATTACATTACGCGTTGGTTTAATTTTCAGTTATATGTATATGTGTGTGCCAAATTATATGATTATGTTTAGATAGGCTGCCGCCCGGGAAAATACCACCACCACACTCATATCTACCGTAAAGCAATTTATTGTGTTTCGGAAAGAGAGTGTGGATCCGAAACAATAAATTGCTTGAAGGCAGAGTCAAAAAGATGAACAAATAAAATATAAACAAAAACAATAAAAAACACAATAGTATAAACAATAAATAAAGACAACTATCGAAAAATTCACACCACAACTCCAATGCTGTTTTTTATAAATACTACTGCAGAACAGTAATTTGGAAATTGTTGTAAATCTCACCGTAAAGTCTGATACTGCTATCGACTTCCCCCAAAGAGTTCTTAGCGACGCATCGGTAGCCACCGATATCAGCGGCTGTCAGTCGTCGTACCGTGAGTATCATGCGATTCTCGAACGAACTTATCACCGAGTTTATGACTTCGTACTTGCTTGACGATATCACCATTTCATCTGGCAACAAAAGGTTTAATATTAGAACAGTAAATTTTTAATACACATTGAGAGTGTCGACGCAAAGACTGTCGGCTGACCTTTCCGTTTGAACACAGAATGTGGAGGTTGCGCGGAGGCACACCAATACCTTAGGGTTAAATTGGATTGCACTCGATAAAGGATGACCAACCACCAATCGATGGATGACTAACCAATAATCGATGAACGATCGACTAGTAATCGATAAACGATTGACTCGATCCAGCTCAATTGATTTAAGTCGTTGTCTTCAACTAACAAAAAAAGAACACAATTGTTTTGTAGTTTTGTCTTTTATAAAAATCGGTTATCTCTAAATCTTTTCGCTAATTTTAGGCATTATGAGCTTTTCGAGTACAAAACTCGATTGAATTGGAGTTTTGGTAGTTTTTTGCAAAAAAAAATAAATTCGCATATTTTTCGAGAATGATATTCCTATAATGATTATATTTCCAACAGATAAATCGATTTTGATAGGCTTCGCGACAATCGACGCGGTTTTTGTAGCACTAACTTTGTCCTCAGAAGTATCTACGCAATTGATTGGTTGAGAAATCTCAAAGTTACGAATTTTTAAGTTACAACAATTTCTTCATGATAACTTGACTTTTTAGGATAAATAAATAAATTATTTTATAGAGTTTAAAGTATTCTATTTATATTTCGAGAATTTTTACTTATTTCCTAGATTTTATTTATTGAGATATTATTGTTGCACGCGTACAAAATAAACCTCCCAACAATACACTGCCGAGAGTGCGTAACTCGCTTCTAAGTGGCGGTAGTAACGAAGCACTTGGAAAACTGTTGCCGTAACACTTCCATTACGTAAACAGTATGTGGGCAGCGCATTCACAAATTGAACAAAGAACGGCGGTCTCTTTACCTTTATGCGAGGGGAAAGAAGTACCCAAGTTTACGAGACTACGACAAACCTGAAAAGAAACGGCCTTTCTCTGCAACTACTCTTATTGGCGTGCTCTTTTTAAAAATTTTTTGCATAAATATATTGTTATATTTTCGCACAAAATTTTCATTTTATGGGCTTCATAATCAACCTTTCTTTGACTAATTACAGGACAGATATTATTTTTAACCTCAAGAATAATCATTATGTTAATTATCTACTTCGGGCGTGTTTGGGAAAATTGTGTATATATATTTTCAAGTAACATTATTCTTGGAGAACTCAGTTTTATAAGCAATATAAAGTAAATACATCATGGTCGTGCAACGAACTCGTATAGCCTTTTTAAAATGTAGTGGAGAATTCTTAAAGAAACGAGTTTCCCCAGGGATTTTTGCACCACCGAAGAACAAATGACAATCTTGTACTATTAAGCGAGCAAATATAAATTATTTAGCGTATCTCGGAATCCAAACTATCTGTGTGACAACATGTCTAATACAATATTGAGAACCTCCTCCTTTTTCGAAGTTGTTTAAAAAGATCAATAGAATTGGCCATATTAAGCAAATCTACTAGGCTTGATAAACTATTCAGACTTTTTATTTCGTTAATTTGATGTATTTTCACATGAAAAATACGCAATTTTAAACTTAGAAATGTCTTCGCTTATTACCTATTTGTTATTTTTAGTATATGTATATCAATATAATTTTGTTTATCTTTGATACAATTTGTGCGCTGTTTTAACGAATTTCAGAACTATTTTCAAAAACAAAGCTTATTTTATCCCAGTGTCCGAGCTACACTAAACCCGGTCGCCGTTGTCCGCGGTTGATAAACTATAGGGATTCCTCGCCTCGACCATTTCGTTTCCTAACCCTTGTTTCAATTTAATATTGATAACACCATCACTGGAGAATTTTAAACTTAAATATGTTGCTGAAAAATTTCATTATTGAACATTTAGTTCAGTTTTGCGTCGGATAAAACAAATCAACACAAAAACGGCCAAGTGCGATTAGTTTTTCGTGCACGTCATTGTAATCCGGTTTTAAAGCTTTTTTTGTCACTGAAAAAACTATTTTCGGTCCAGATAGTAACACAATGATAGCTTTTCGTATCGGAGTTTTTACTTTTACTATATATTATTTGGAAAAAATTAACAACGCTTGATTATTCAAAGAATATATTTATTTTTATAATTAAAATGGAAAGGCGGTAATTGTGGTTGGATTTCATGTTCCTATGTTACGATCGTTTTCCATCTCTGCATGCACCACCGTTTATATTTGTTATACGTATATTAAAGAGAAAGAAAGAAAGAATTTCTTTCATTCATACGTATATACCTTTTTTTATCGAATAAAAGTAGCAAACTGCGTTGCTACTTCTGAAGACTAACACACAATAAATTACTTCCGAAACACAACAAATTGCTTTACGGTAGAATTGATCTGTATAAGTGTTGGGTATAGACCTGTATAAAAAGGAAAGGCCATTAAATTAAAAGAAAGTTGCACTATTGACAAGAATACCATTCGTTAAGACATATTGATGACATTATTTATTGACATTAAAAAAGCCTTTGATAATAAATCCTTGAAAATAGGCCCATTTGTTACATAACATCTATTATAAGGTAGTGTACGGGATAGGTCGGGCTATATTAAAACTTTAGGCTTTCTCTGTTGTTGTTTGTAAAGGTATATTGGTAGAAGAATCAACTATCTTTGAAGTTTGGAAAACTCAATGCGAGACTTCTTATCTTTATTTATCGCAGCAATGTTATGTATGTGTGAAATAAATATACAATTTTTGTATTGAATTCGATTATTTGTGTATTAGTTATCTGTATTTTATACATATATTAGAAACATACAGTTTTAGTGAATAACGGTAGAATTTCGATCAACGAGCAACGACTAGTATTATGTAAAACAAGTAGGTACGAAACACAAATGAAAAATCATTATTATCTACAGACTGTAGCGTATTCATGAAGACACCGTTTTAAAGGAACTTTGAAAGGAAGCGATAACAGCAAGAATGTTTTGCCTAATCTTAATTTCGATCGAAACTTCGGTCTGTTTACTCTTCAGTGCGCTGCCGACGTGCGGCAACGGTGGCCTTCGAACAAAATTACTTAACAAGCCTGAACCTCGTTTCGTTATAACAAGAAATTTCATCTCAATTAATGTCTAAAATAACACTGTAACACTCTTAATTACGCTCGAGTAAGGCCTGCTTAATTAACACTTACATGTCAGAAGGCCTAACATAGATTGATGACAACGGCGGATGACGATCCTCTCTGTGCCCTTGTGCCTTTTGGCTTTACGAAAGCGCCAGTCACTGAGAGCTCGGCATAACAATGGGTTGATCGACGTAGTACGGATCATATCGTCGCCGACTTGAACCGTTAATGCATTTTAATAATTAACACTCGGTCCCTGTGTCAATCTCGTAGCTGAGTAAAGGGTAAGGGAATTGTTTTACGAAAATGCGTCATTTACGACACCTAAGCTTCATGTTCCTGCAATTAGGTAGCTCTATAAGCTTCCTCCGTATAAATTTGGTGTCCATTAATAATGTATGGCTCTTGTATGTTGTATTAATGGGGAATATTTGTGAATCTGTGTTTTTTTCTTATACTTGTAGCTATATTATCAAATTATAATTTTATTACATCCGAGCATCCGTCCGCAGCTACAGCCGTGCGGTATTCGTTCTATGATATAGTGTTTATTGCGTGTCTCATGGAAAACACCTTCTTAATTCGATTCGATCGCAAATTATGATTTTAATGGGTTCTTAAATATTCACCCCCAAAAATGGCTTAACGATATGTTTAAAAATATTTTCTAACAATATTTTTTCGTTATTATGTGTTTTGATAAATTATAGATGATAGATTTCATGTAGGACGAAGGTACTGTCTGAAGTGTGCAACTGAATGTTCATGGGTTGCAGTGGACACTTAATACCAAGTGGCGCTGGTTTGTTACTTTTATTTATTAAAAAATATTATAACGGATCATTATTGCAAAATCAGTATTTTATGGCGTTCCATATTTATATTCTGTCGCGGAAACAAAATGTCAAAAGGGGTAAAGCTAGGAGGGAATTGGAGTAAAGTGGCGAAATAACCACAATGCGGATCAACCCCTTTCCGCAAAGCAAATTGTTCGTCGTTAAAATAACGCGTCACACTTGACTGGCGAACGAAACCCTGGGGAGCTGTTCTGTTCTAACCTTTAAAAAGTGATGCCATTTTGTTACGTTAGTGGCGATTGTAACTTTTAAATAATGCTTTTATACAAATTCCTGATTTATTTCAAGTTCATATCAAAATGCACATCACAATCATTATTATTATTTAAATTCTATTAGGAGCAACTAAAAGAAGTAAATTTACTTTCAATAAAAAAATCACAGTCTCAATAGCTCAATGAATAAATAAACAATTTAAACCTTTACCTTTATCTGTAATGGGATACATTACAGATAATCTTACCGCCTTTAAAATTACCTAAAAACACAAGTACCTACCTACACTATAAGACTCTGGTATACATTAGTTTAGTTAGTTTTAGTCTAGACCCCGATAAGAAATAAATTCTATAAGCCGGCTCAGAAACCACAAAGCCAGTTGAGCGTTGTAAAACAGAATGGAAAACGCTTGTCATCTTGAATCCATAAATCAGACTCCTTCAATTAAGCAATTCGATACAGCTGTACGGATAAAACTAGCAGTAATGAACTGTAATAAG